>BBXU01001777.1:0-45422 GCA_001598975.1 Parachlorella kessleri
ACACACACACCACCACCACCCACCCATGCCCCATCCACCCACCCATGCCCCACCCACCCACACTCACACTCTCCACCCCCCAGGTTTGCTTATAACCACGGGATTGGGAAGGATGCTGAAGGTGAGGGTGGCTATGGTATTGCTTGTTGTCCGCAGGCGTGAACAAGCGGTCATACTTGGGCTCATGAAGGAGTTGCCACCTGCATGTAGCGTTGTCAACAACCAACATAATTCTAGGATGAGACATAGCTGGCCTAATCACTTGCTGAGCCGCCTGCTTACCACTGCCCACCTTGTGATCACAACTGCAGCTGCGGCTCCATGGCCCACAAGACGCGCGAGTGCATGGAGCGGCCGCGCACCAAGGGCGCCCGCTTCACCCACAAGAACATCGCGGCCGATGAGAAGGTGGAAGACATAGAGCTGGCTACGTGGGACGCGAAGCGGGACCGTTGGAACGGGTACAACCCGGACGAGTGGGCCAAGCAGGCGGATAGGTGAGGGAGGCAGGGCGGTTGGGGTGGGGTGTTGGCAGTCATGGTAATGAGGGAGGGGGGTTGAGTAGTACCTGGCGATGTTCCGCGGTTAGACTAGACTTAGACTGGACGAGGCTAGACCCCTAGAGTGAGCTGAGCAGGGGGCGAGGTGAGGAGTGGGAATGGGGTGGATAGTGGAAGTTGAAATTGTTTGTGAGGGCATGCGAGTGCAGTGGTGGCGTAAAGGTGGCTGAGTTAGTGTGCGAAGGTGCGCTAAGGTAGTGCGCGAAGGTTGCATAACTTCCCCCTTGTATTTTCACTGGGGGATGAGGGATGAGCGGAAAGGAGGCGCCTTTGCAAGTGCTCTCACACCGCCCCCTCATGGTTCGGCTCCCCCTTCTCAGGTTTGAGAAGGTGGCTGAGATGCGTCAGGAGATTCGGCGGCGGGAGCTGCTGGAGGGGCAGGATGGGGAGGACAGTGCGGCGGCCGCCGCCCCCGCCGGCGGCGAGGGCGCCGCCGGCGCGGTGGACGGCGAGCTGGCCAAGGAGGAGGACAAGGTGGATGAGGCGGACGTGACAGGTGGGCTGACAAGCTGGGGGCTGGGTGGGTTGCATGGGTCGCTCCGCTGCTGGCAGGGGTGGTGGGAGGACAAGGTGGACGAGGCGGTTGTGACAGGTGGGCTGTTGATAGGGGCTGGGGGCCAGCGTTTGGGCTGGAGCACGTGCTTTGCCCTGGCTGGACAGCGCGGGCCTATGGGTCGCTCAGCTGCTGGCAGAGGTGGTGAGCTCCTCCTGGGGAGGCGCAGAGCAGGTTGTATGGCAGGCAGGCAGGCGGATTATCAAGGGGGTGCTGGTGGGCGTGGAGATTTGTGAGGCCAATGCGTGTGCAAGTACTCCTGCCAGTGTGGGGCCGCTGCAGCATGCCGTGCCGCCGCTCAAAAAGCTTCCTCACTCCCACCACATCGCGCCAGTCACTTCCTTGGCAGCCTCTAAGGCCGAGCGCCTTGCTGACCCTCTGTTTCTCGGCAATTCCCGCCGCAGGCTTTGCCAAGGTTGAGAAGCGCGTGCGCACAGCCGGCGGCGGCGCCACCATGTCGGTGCGCAACCTGCGCATCCGAGAAGACACAGCCAAGTACCTGCTCAACCTGGACACCAACTCAGGTGGGGAGCATGTTTGTTAACTACTGGCGGCTCGCATGGGACAGCTGACGGGGTGAGGGGCTCGTGGCTTGTTTGCTTGATGGTGGGAGCATGCGTGCGACGGGCCGGCTGCGGTGCGGCACAACAGCCAGCTTCTGGGCTGTCAGCTGCTGTGGCATCCAGCTGGCGTGCCGGTGTGCTTCCTTGTCTTTGACATGCTGCTGGACTCATATCAAGTCTGGCCCTGGTTGCCAGCCTGCCCTTATCTCACCCGTCCTCGTCCTCCTCTCTCCTCCCGGCATGAAAAGCCACCATGGCACCTCTCTCCAGGTTGGTAGACACCTTCCCTTCCTGCCCCGTAAACCCACCCCCCCTGTGTGTATGCCTCCCTCCCTCCCTGCAGCCTACTACGATCCCAAGTCGCGCTCCATGCGTGAGGACCCCAACCCTCAGACTGAGGACGCTAAGCGCATCTACCAGGGGGAGACCTTTGAGCGCGGCACGGGCGAGGTCAAGGGCTTTGGCGCGCTCAACCTGTTCGCGGTCACCGCCTTTGAGAAGGGGCAGGACGTGCACATGCAGGTGCGGGGTGGTCGGACTGAAGCTAGGCTGGGCTGGCCACGGGGGCATTACACCTGCCTGCACCCGAGGGAAGGGAAGTGGGTGGGCGTCAAGGCTTGTTGCGGACCATGTTTTGGCAGATGCAGGCTGCGGTTTAGGAGTCGATGGACGGGTTCGTCGTGGTATCAACTTGATATCAGGGCGGGTTGCCACTGCTTGAGAACGGCACGCCGCCTCAGCAAGGAGCACTCGCATCTCGTGCCTCAGCTGGGGGCCTCCCTTGCTTACTGCCGCAGGCCATGCCCTCCCAAGCCGAGCTGGCCTTCCGGCAGTTCAAGCAGCGCAAGGAGTCGGCGGCCCAGAACAGCAAGGCCAGCGTGGCGGAGCGGTATGGCGACGGCGGGGCGCAGGCGCTGCCGGAGGACCTCAAGGCGCTGGCGCAGACGGAGGCGTATGTGGAGTATGATGCGGCAGGTAGGCGCGATGCTTGTGGTGTGAGTTGTTGTAGGTGATAGACTGGGAAGTGTTCGAACTGTCGGCAAGGGTGCTGCACGGCAAGTATGGGTGCTGGCGGGGAGACACGGGCTTCAGCCACGGTGTTGCCGTAGGTGGGAGGTGGTAAGGGTAATGGCGCGGGTGGGTGGTGAGAGATGGGCCGCGCAGGACGCAGAGGCTTCTGGGAGCAAGTTGCCACTAGGTCTTGCTGTATAGGGACTATGGTTGTTTTGACGGTGCCCTGACGACCTAGAGTACGAGATAGCTTAGTGACAGTCATTAGGCGCTGGTTTGCTGGCCCGCAGGGCGTGTGATCAAGGGTCAGGAGGTGAAGGCGCGTTCGCGGTACGAGGAGGACGTGTACATCAACAACCACACCAGCGTGTGGGGCTCCTGGTGGCACGAGGGACAGTGGGGCTACGCCTGCTGCCACTCCACCGTCAAGAACTCCTACTGCACGGGCCAGGTGCGCGGCGGCGGGGGGAGGGGGGGGGGGGCTGGCGTGCGCTTTGCATGCTGTGGGGAACGCTACGGGTGAGCGGGCTGACAAGGGGCGGGTGGCTCGTGGCCAGTCGCGCTATGCCTGCTGCTGTTCCATTGCCAACAACTGACCCTGCCAGGGCCAGGTGGGCGGCAACTGCGCTGCATGTCCGTCCTGGTGGTAGAAGGATGGCTTGAGGGTGTGTTGGACCTTGCCATTGGGGACCAGGCTGCCACTGGGGGCTGCCGTAAGTGTTTGTAGGGTCCTCTCATGGGTCAGCACGCACCTAGGTGTCAAGGACAGCGCGGTCTAGCAGTAGCCTGATAGCACTACGAACTGTGGAGCAGCATTATGACCTTGGGCATGCTGTGTCTCCAACACCTATGGTGCCATGAGGGCGAGTGCACACATACGCTTTGAGGGCACTTCCTGCCGCAGGTCGGCACTGAGGCTGCTGCGGAGGCGGCAGAGCAGCTGCAGCGCAACCTGGAGAGCAAAATGGAGGAGCGGCAGGCGGCAGCAGAGGAGGCGGCAGCGGAGGGCAAGCGGCTGGAGGGCGTCAAGCCCAAGGTGGGTTGTGGTCGGGGGCTGTGAGGTTGAAGGGGCAGCACTGGTGGCGCGGTCTGTGCAGTGAGGGGGGTTAGTGGCGGAGGCGGCAACTGACAATACGGCTGGAGCAAGCATTGCCCAAGGAGGGTCAAGCTGATGTTCATGTTGGAAGGTGAAAGCATTGGGGGTGTGTGGGGGGTGGGTCTTGTAGGCGACGGTGCGAGATGGCTGGGGAGGAAGTGGCATGGAGACCGGATCTGGTTGGTGTTTTGGGCTGATGGGGAGGTGTGACTTTTCATAAGCAAGCCCTGAGGCCAGTGTGCAAGGCATTGGGGGAAGGAAGGCTGGGAGAAGGTGCTGGTGTTTCTTATTGAGGTTTTCCCCTTCATTAATTTCCCGAGCTGCTCTTTACCCCCCGAGCCAGAGTGTAGTTGTGGTCATGGAGAGGTTGGGTGTCTCGCACTCCCACCTCACGTGCTCCCCCTGGCTTGGTGGCGACACTGTTACTGCAGGCCAATGTGTGGGGCACGGAGATGGAGGAAGGGTTGCAGCTGGACGAGGCCAAGGTGCGCGAGGCGCTGAAGCGGCAGGAGCAGGAGGAGCGGCGACGGCAGGAGCGGGGCGGGGACGAGGACACAGACGACCGCAAGCGCAGGTGGGGCGGGCGTCGGGTGGGGCTGTTGTGCTCGCTGGCATGTGAAGGGAGTGGAGGGCGGGGTCGGCGGGTGGGAAGGGTCCGTGGCAGGCAGGCAGGTAGGGAACGGTTACACACTACCTGTGTGCGTCTGCGAGCTAGGGGAAGCTATGGCACTACCGCCAACAAACCGGGGGGCATGGCCGTGCCCTGTAGCGGTGGCCCCTGCTGACTTTGCGCCTGGTACGACGGACTGAGGTGCGGCCGTGGACCTAGTTGTCAGGAATAGCATGCCTTGCACTACAGGCTGGCAGCTTGCTATGCCACCTTCGTGCGCACCTGTTTGCTCTGGTGTTTGCTACCAGGAAGGGTTGGCCTGCGGTTCAGCTTTCTCTGCTGGCGCCGTCCGTGCAGGTACAACTCACTGCGGGAGGAGCACGAGGTGACCCCGGAGGAGATGGAGGCGTACAGGCTCAAGAAGAGCAGGGGAGACGACCCCCTGGAGTTCATGAAAGCAGCCAAGGAGTCGGCAGCGGCGGTGGCGGGGGGCGGTGGTGGCTATGATTACGTGTAGCTGTAGCGTGCAGGATGGGTGATAGTTCGTAGGAGGGTGCCTTAGCCGCTTCGTATTGTCCAGCCGTGGTGGCCTGCAGAGGAGGGACGCCCCTGCGTCATGTGTCCTGCCAGGTTGCTGGTCACACCAAGGAGTTTCTTTTGCGCGTCATGTCTGGCTCGAGTGTTTGTGGGACGGTTTTGAATACTGTACAGTACTCAAAGCTTTTGCGCTATAAGCACATGTGCTCATAGCGCCGTGCATCTTGTTTACTAGCCAGCCTGTGCAGCTTGACTCGTTGGGAATCTCCGTCGCCTGCTGTGTGGGGTGTGTGTTGGCAAGCACCCTGCACGTCTTCATAGAACCTCTCGTCTGCCCTTCAGCTGACCCCTTGCGCCCTTCCTTGCACTATATCTGCTTGGCTGCTTTCCCTTGTTTGCTGTTGCCCCGCTCGCATGGCTTGTAAGGAGGCTGTCCTGATACATTGAAAGTAACTGCTCAGCTAGCGACCGTCTTGAGACCGCAGGAGTCAACACACTATATTAGCATGGGTGGCAGGTAGTGCGAACAGGGAGTAGAGCTGGGCTGGACTGGACTATATGCTTTGAAGTGCGGTTGCTCAGCAAGCTGGGGTCAGGGAAGAAGTTACCAGTAGCATGTTGCACATCATATGTATAAGGGTCAAGTGCCTGCAAGTTGCTCTTGGAGCCAAGGACCCTCTGGTAAGCTACAAAACCTGCAGGACAGCTCATGGGACAGCTGTTATGACGCACATAGATGTGTTGATGTCCCAGGCGGTGGAAGGAACATCGCATTGTCCAACATGCGGCACCTGGCTGCAGCTACACATCCTTGACCCCACCATGCCCCCGTCCTTCTCTCATCGATGGTAGACGATATCGAGATACGTATAGCTCGACAGGGATACTTGTCACCCACAACATTAAACGTTGGCGTCATGACTACTACACAACCCACCAGCCTCGTGCACCTCCCTGTGCCTCTGTTGTCCCATATACTGGGCTTTCTTGCCTTGGACGACCAGCCTAAGAGTTTCTATGCTGCTTTGCTGGCCTGCAAGAGCCTGCACCAAGCCGGTGAGGCCGCTGACCATTCCAAACTCCAGTTGAGAGTCAGCAATGCAAAGCTGCAGCTGGCTAGGCAGGCAGGGCAGGAGAGGCAGCTGCTGGCTTATTTGCGCCGCACCGCTCATATCTGGAGGAAGGCCTTGGTCATGGTGGCAGTGGACAAGGATCCTCCACAACAAACTCTGCAGCAGCTTCTGTGCTGCCTGGCGCCCGTCGATGGCCACGGTCTCACAGCTCTGAAGCTATCATTTGGTGGCTACGAGAGATGCAGTTCAACTATAACAATAAGTTATATTGGCACCCTAGGGTCAGGCCTGCAAGTGAGTTGCTGATCACTCTGTGACGTATTTCACCCGCTTCTCACAGCAGAGAACACGCCTTGCCTGCCAATACATGCCTGCATAGCCAGCATGTCCTGGGGTGATGGTGTTGCGTTTCTGCTTGGCCAGCCTCCATCTTCAAACCTCAGCCCTGATTTGCTTGCATGTTGCAGGAACTCACGGCCTTCACAACCCTCACTGCTCTGTCCGTTCGGCAGAGCCCATGCTACGCACACCTGCCAGCGGCGGAGCTGGCAGGCCTGTCCACCGTCACGGCCCTGCGCTCCATCAAACTTGAAGGGAAGTTCTCAAGTCAGCTCCCACCGCAAGCCTTCAACCAGTTGCAGCAGCTCACCAGGCTGGAGCTCAAGAAAATTAATGAGCCCATTGAAGACCAGCTTGGCTGGGATCACCTGAGCGCCTGCAGGGAGCTCCGCCTGCTGAGCTTACGATGCGCAGTACCCTGCTTGTCGGGGGAGCAGGCCCTGGCAGTGTGGCAGCACCTGCAGCAGCTCAGCATCTGGCCGGCATGCAGCTGTGCCAATGCAGGCTTTTGGCACATCCTGCCACAGCTGGCAAGCCTCACCAAGCTTGCCATCTCATGTTCCGCTGCAAGGCAACGTGAGCTCTCTCAGCTGCTGAGCAACGTCCTGCCCGCCTGTCTCCGCCTGGCAGATCTGAAGCCGTGCGGGTATAACAGGCCTGCCCTCCCACAGCTGGCCACCACTCTTACCTGGCTGTACCTTGAACAGGCCATGGAGCTGCAGCAGTTGCCCAGCGCGGACATGTTGCGCAGTCTGGGGCTCAAGAGGTGCCGGCTGCTGGGGGATGCTGCGAGTGGTGCAGTCATGCGGCACCTCACAGCTTTGCAGCTAGTAGGGTGTGATCTACAGCGGCTGCCGCCCGACCTAACCGCCCCACCGGCTGTTGAAATGTTGGACCTCAGCTCCAACGAGCTGTCAGACCTGCCACAGCAGCTGGCGTGCCTGCCGTGCCTTCGGAAGCTGTTGTTGAGAAAATGCAAGTTACGCCAGGTGCCATTGGTGCTGGGTTGTGGGCTGGCCGTCCGCCTTGAGCACCTCAACCTTTCTTACAATGAGAACTTGGTCATTACGGATGAGGGGCTGGAGGTTGTAAGCTCACTTACGGCGCTCACGTACCTCAACTTACATGTCATAGGTGGGGTGACGGTGGTGGGGGGTTTCAAGGCAGTGCGCCATGTGCTCCCAGCATCGTGTGTTTTGGCTACATAGTAGAGCACGGATTGTATGTGGTGGACGCCTGGCAGGACTGAATTGGGGACTGGGCTTGGTGCCGAGCCAGTGGTTGGTTACGTATTAGTCGTTCACCATGGGTGACACTAAAGGCGGTGCAGGCTACTACTGTATGTGAGGCATGCTTACTGATGGACTCCTTTGGGCCTGGTATAATTCCAATGTACAAAACCCCAGTTTTATTGTAGGTTCTTGAACGGCTTGTGCATGCCGACAAGCGTTTGAGAGGATCAGGACATAGTTTAGGCGCAATGCTTCGAATGTCTCCTGTCTTGGCTGTCTGCTTCAACTGGTGGCAAGCCCACATTGGGGCTATGAATTGCAGCTCCGCAAGGCCGACACTCTTAGAACAGGGACTTCTGTTCAGGGTTATGAGTCAAAGACTCTTTTGCCCTATGAGACATCTGTTTAATATGAGTGGCTCAAGCGGCTCTGTTTGTCGCATTCGCTGTACGAGCAGAGTTCCTATGGTTAGTCATCCTCCCTAACTTACAGCTAGCTATGTGTCTTCAGCCAGAGAGCCAGCTCTTACAACCTGCTGTCCCTGCTGAAGCGTCCCCGGTCTTGCTGCTGCTGCTGCTGCTCCTCCTGTCCCGTGTCTCGGCTGCTGTTGCTGCTGCAATAGCGTTGCCTTGTGTGACAACAAACCACACCAGGTGGAACACGGTCCATGCCAGCCTGGGCGCTCAGCCAAGGTAGGCGCAGCAGACTGCCTCCTTGTCAGCCAGCAGCAGGCATGCGCCGGCGGGGTGCCACCGCAGAGAGGCGGCGCGGAAGCCCGGCAGGGGGATGTGCACGCAGGAGGCGCCCTCGGGCGACCACAGGTACACCTTGGTGCTGCCAGTACACACCGCCAGCCTGTGGGCACGCACAGGAAGGGCAGCTAAATGCGACAAAGGGGCGGCAATGATTACTGCCCCGAGAGATTGCAGGCCTACGCCTTCAGAACCAACAAGCAGAAACTTGCCATGCTGCAGTGTGCTGTCAGGCATTGCTCATTCTGCATCCAGCCCTGTCCGTCCAGTCCAGTCCAGTCCAGCCCAGCTCTACTCCCTGTTTGCACTACCTGCCACCCATGCTAATTGCATTGGAGATCATTCACCGATGCTTCATCAAATGCAGCAGGCAGCACGTCACTGAGGGGGGAGGGAGGGAACCCTACCTGTTGCTGGCTGGGTCCCACTCTGCGCACTTGACGGCTTGTGTCTGCGTGAGCACAGCTGCCAGCTCCAGGCGGCTGGTGTCCCACACCCAGACAGCGCTGGGCATGCTGTCACAGCGTGTGAGCACGTAAGATCCGTCATGGCTCCAGGAGATGCAGCCTGCAGCACGGCGGAAGCAGCAACGCCAATGGTGGGAGGCAGCAGTCCCACTGGTGAGGGCTATGCATGCTCCAGCTTCTGTCTCATGATTTAACAGTGTATGCCAGGAAATAGCAATGTCTGCTATAGCCCGCACGAGACAGAAAGTGCGGCAGGAGCAGCAAAGTGCAGTGGCTGCCTGCCAGCTGCCAGGAGAACGAGCTGTGTTGCTCATTTGGCACTCACCCACTCCTAGCTTGGGGTTTGGCTTGTCCTGGGGCGCCCGCAGCGTTTGCAGCTTGAGCGGCAACTCAGCCACCACATAGCGTGACTTGGTGATCACCATGTCACCGTTGCCCTCCTCCCCGCCAGCAGCACCACCTGCGCAGCATGTCTCCAATGGCATCATGAGTTGTGTGCTTGTGTTTCAACCGGTGCTACTTACCTTACATAGCATGTCACGCGTCACAAGGCACCCAGTGCAGCTCCCCAGCCATGGGGGAGGAACCCACCAAACACATGCACGCTCGAGTCGCCTGGACTTGTGCTGCATCATTAGCGTCCTCCGAAGCAGTGTTGCAAGAGTGACCAGGCACACACAGCAAAGCTGCCCACGCACCTTTGACTGGTGAGCTCTGCCTGGAGGCGGGCTTGCCTCCTGGCCGAGGTCGGCTGAAGGAAGATGTCCGGCTGGCAGCAAGGCCTGTCCGGCCAGACGCAGCCCTGCCTAGGGTTTTGCCGTGCGGCTGTTGGGTGGCGGGCTGCTGTGGGTTCTGGTTCTCCTGCAGGTGAGGAGCAAAGGTGCCTTTGTGTAGAATTGCAAGTTGTTTCATCGCCTTCCCGCCGTGAAGCCTGCACGTTGGGCTGCTGAAGGGCGAGCCCAGGAGACTCTGTAGGGGACAGAGTGAGTGAACACAAATAGTTATCACCAGCCAACAAGCATGGTAGCTATGCGGTTTGAGAGCAATAGCTGGCGGATTTAAGGCTGCAATCCCCAATTTCACAAACACATACACTCCCAATCTCTCTTTGGATACCTGCTGGGAGGCAGATAACCGGCGGCCTGTGTCCTCCTCCACCTCGCTGTAGGCCACAACCGTGGGTGGCCCGCTGACGTTGGCTGGGTGAGCAAAGCGCGCCAGCGGATTCCAGGTCACATGGTTCAACACACGCACCTCCTGCGAGGCATAGAACTGCTGTCAGTGCTATTTGCACCAGCGGCACTGCTTATGTTTGATGTTTCAGTACCAGAGCAGCCCAAGACTTATCACAGGTGCTGTGCTGCTGCCCTTCCTCCCAATCCTGCTTAAGACAATCTTGCAGAATTGGAGAAGTCACAGGCGGGCCCACAAGGCATGGTGTTGGCAGCTGCCACTGGCCCACCTGGTCGAAGCTGCCGACTGCTAAAAGCTGGCCTGATGGACTCCATGCCAGGCTCTTCACCCCCAGACCCTCGCTGTAAGCCTGGTAGCAGGTCAAGCACTCGCCTTCAGGGGTGTAAATGGCCACTGCAACAGCGAGCGTCTGGGAACTGTGTCTATAGCAGGCAGCCGTCTTGCTGTGCTCGTAAACATGTCATGCGACATGTGGATTGTGCAGAATTGAGCAGGGGCAAGAGGGCAAGGCACAAGGTTCACCGCTAAAATATAAGTGCTGTGCCTGCTGCCATGCCTTGCACTTGACAGTCTGCTGGGAGCCAACACTGAACTCCTAACAACAAACCTGTATAGGAATGAGCAGGCGAATCCCACACTGCCAGGCAGCTGCCATCAGGCGACCATGCCAGGTCTGCCAGGTCCTGGGTGGCCACCCCAAACTGGGCCACCACGGCCCAGGAGGCGCAGTCGTACATTGTGAGCACATCCTTGCAGTTAGACCGCTGCAGGAACACGGCAGCCAACCATCACTGCAGCCCTTGTCGCGAAGCTGCTTGCTCAGGAGGTTGTGGGAGACGCTGATGCTTGCAACGACCAGCATGAGGTGCGTTGTATGCTAGGCAAATGGGCACGGGAGACCGTCGCGGCTTGGACAAACCCCCCAAAAGCCTTCAGCACCACAGGTTAGGCTTGATCTACGCACCGTTGCAACGGCCAGCATCGAGCCATCAGGGCTGAAATGCAGCCCAGCATGTGCATACTTGGGGCCCCGGAGGTAGATACACGACTGGTCCACGAGGCTCCACACAGAGAGGCGGACTTGGAAGTCACACGTCAACAGGATGTGCTGGCCACCCGGGGCCCAACGAGCCGCCAATATGCCTGCCGGCCCCTCTGCTATGGAACAAGTCCATTCTGCAACACACAGTAGGGAGCAGGCGCGGCTGATGGTAGTCAGCAAGGTGCAAGCTGCCAGGGTAGACGCGGCTGACATTTGCACGTGAAGACTGCCTTTGTACCGTGAGCTGTTGCCAGAGAAGTTTCTCACCAGGGTCAGAGATGCTAAAGACCTGTACTGTGGCACGCTTGAAGAGACCACACAGCACGTGATCAGAATTGGGGCTCCAGGCAATTTCGTCTATCCTGCAACCAAAGACACGCTACGACTCACTAAAGCTGCTGAGGAGAGCAGGCCAAGGTGCATGTCATAGTGATGCAGCTAACCGATGCTTCCTTGCTTTCACTCCCAACCTGTCTAGGCAGCTGTACACGGCTTCCACCTGCAGACTCTCGCAGTGTCTGACAGTGAGTCGGTAGTCTTGTGCTGTGGCAAAGTATTTCTGGTCGGGGCTGAAGGCCGGCGACGCCGTGCAGGGAATGCTGTCACTGAAATCCATGCAAGCACCTGGCTGGTCAGCTTTGCGCGCGGCTCAGCATCCCGCTGCTGCCAGCATTTTGCTTGAACGCTGATCAGAGGACAGTATTGTTAACTAGCAGGCTTCCGGCAGCTCTAACCTACTCAAAGTCTGGGCGCGCCCGCCTTCCACCATGGACGCAGCGTGCAGCTTAAGCGAGCTTTCAAATCCTGATGCCGTCAGCCTTCAGGTGAAGGGGTGCATGCCTCTTCGGGCTTGGTTGTTCAGAGTCCTGGTGACATGATGGCATCGCCTGTGGTTGACCTCACTTTGGGCAGCGAAGAAGCTGAGCGCTGCCCCATCTGCGACGAACTGCTGCCAGTATCACAGCTCCCAGCTCACTGTGAGGCCCACTTCAGCGATGCCTCCCAGCTTGAGGCTCAGCAGCTGGGGTGTGGCGGCAGCACGGTGCAGTGTAGCACATGTGGCGTGGAGGTGGCTTTAGCAGAGTTTGACAGCCACCTTCTGGCACACGAGCTGCAAGGCGACGTTTCGGAGGAGCAACTGCTGCAGCAGGAGCAGGACTTGGAGCAGATGTCGACCAGGGAAGCTGAAGAGCTATACTTCAAGCAGCTGCGGGCCAAGTATGGCTTTGAGGACGCGGTGAGTCTTGGCTGGCTTGAACAACCCAGCAAGGCAGTCGCCAAGTAGCAGGCTAAGCTTCTGTCGCCACTGTTAACAACTTTGGACGCCATCAAATTCCGTGCAGGAGCGGCCAGGTGCCTGTCACATATGCAAGGAGCCGGGGCACTGGGCTCGAGGTGAGGTACCTGTATGACCAGTGGTGTAACAGGTTGATTTGTTGTGTATATGTTGTGCAGCGCACGCCACAGCTCAGTGCATACAAATAAAAACTGCCACTTATGCCCGGCCTTCAGTGTGATGATACCAGCCATGTACTCAACTCTTGCAGAGTGCCCCAAGAACCCGGCAGTCAGGGCCGCACAAGAGCGCGTAGTGTCACCGCCGCAGCCCGCTGCCATCCTTGCCGCGCAGCAGCCGGCCTCGTGGAGCCAGGTGGAAGGCGGGCTGGTTCAGCAGCTGGCAGAGTGTCTCAAGGCACAGCAGAATGTGCCCTGGAGTGTGCAGTATCAAGCCTACCTGTGTGGGCCGGTGGACCACTACCAGGGCGAAGCCTTTGATGGCGGCTGGGGTACGTGAGGTTGTCTGGGATGATGCGGCCCTTGCTAGGCCATGGGGGCTTATGGTGCACCTGATGGGCAGTGCGACTGCTAAGCCTCACATCACCCTGCAGGTGACCTTGCTGTGTGTGCGAACTCAAATGCATTGGGGGCATCTTCTGCCACCCAGTGGACTGCTCGCAGTGACGGGTTGCGCTTCACCATATAGATGGGCCTCAAGTCTGTCAGGCAAACCACCAATTGCCGTGTTGTATGTAGGGTGCGGATACAGGAATATGCAAATGCAGCTTTCCCACCTACTTGCAATGAGGCAGGTACAACTTCGTCAGTATGTTTGCTTGCTTATGCTCCTCGACTGCTGCAGTTTTAGCCAGACTTTGATGAGGTCCAGTTGCCATGTGCATGACCAGTTGCCGCCAGCCACAGTAAAGCAAATTCATTAAATATGGAGAAACTGCTTTTACTGCTGCAGGACGCTAGGCAAGCGCTCTTTGCTGGTTCTGGCTATGTGCCTGACATACCATCCCTGCAGGCCTGGCTAGAGTGTGCCTGGCAGGCTGGCTTTGACCCGCAGGGAGCTGAGCAGCTGGGAGGCAAAGTTCAAGGGACCCGGTAAGACTGCCTACTCTGCTGCCAAAGTGCGGCCTGCCTGCCTAGCATGTCTCCTTGCCCATATTCTCAATGCAAGGTCTTCTTACTGGCACCGAGCTTGGGGAGTTTAAGAGCCTAGCTGGCGAAGCATTGTACGTGCTGGACCTGTGAATATAAGGTGCATGACTCCTTGTCAGTGACGCCACCTGTTTAGCCAGAGACCCTACATTGCCTGCAAGGCTTCCTATTCTGTGCTGGGCTTTGGTAATCCGTTCCTGTGTCACCCCACAGGAAATGGGTGGGGACCACAGAGGCTGCCGCGCTGCTGCGTTACTTTGGTGTGAGGGCTCGAGTCGTGGACTTTGGCACCCAGCAACAGCAGGAAGAGCAGCAGCAGCTGGCAGTGCCAGCCTCTGGCACCAATAGTGACAGCAGTGGGAGCCTGCAAGAGGTGCACCCCAATGTGGAGTGTGATGGCTGTGGCCGTGTTCCCATCATTGGTGCACGCTACCGCAGCCAAGTGCTGCCAGACTATGACTTGTGTGAGCGGTGTTACGAGGGCCAGCGGCAAGGCCCAGCAGCACCGTTTGCACGAATGATGGCCAGCAGAGGTGCGCCTGAGACGGTGGGGAAAGAGGGAAGACTTGACTTGAATGATGTGGTGTGAAGCATTGGGACGCTTGAAACATTGGGCTGCAGTACTGACTCCGCAGCTGTGCTGCAGATGGATGGGGCATGCCCACACATCTGGCTTCCTTGGCTGGTTAGGAACTGCGCCCGCCACTGACTGATGGCTGTTTGTGGGTCGCTAACAAGGCTAGCACTGCTGGCATGTCTGATGATCGCAGTGCAACAAGGCAGCCGGCCACAGCAGGAGCAGCATCAGGAAGGTAGCGGTGGGCGCAAGCACCAACGGCTGATGCAGTGGGTGTGGGACTACTTCACCAGCCCTGCAGCGCAGCAGCCTGAACAGCCTGCTGATGAAGCAGGCGCCGGGCCTTCGGCTGCCTTGGAGCACCAGCAGCAGCAACGACAGCCAGAGAAGGAGAGACCTTCTAAGGTAGAGGCGCAGTCTGCAGCTGTGAATGATGCCCAGGACGGCTCAGAGTTGGCAGGAGGTCACAGCGAGCAAGCAGGCATGGAGCCGCCGCAGCACCAGCAGCTGGGATCAGTGCTGGCCAATGCTCGTTCTGGAGGCTGGACGACTGCCGCTCCTTTTCCCGGACCCGCAGGTCCAGGCAGTGAGGCCAGCAAACGGCAGCGGGTGATGCTTGGGGATGGGTCTGCGCTGCAGCAGCCACTTCCGGGTTCCCAGCGGCAGCATCAGGCCTCGCATGGCAGCAGTACTTTTGGTGATGGCACTCTGCGGCAGCAGCAGCTGCCGTGGTGCCGCCAGGCAGCCATAGGCGCCGCAGATGCTGTACAACCAGGTCAGGATCAACACAAACAGCGGCTGCTGCAGCAGCGGCAACCCCAAGCAGTGCGGAGATCAAACGTACATGTGGTGTGCACCAGCCGGCCTCCCCTGTACTTCCAACATGAAGGCCACTCTAGAACTATAATAGGCATTGAGCGCAGGCAGAGGACAGGTGAGCAGCCTTGGACTGACAAGGAGAAACCACCTCCCACACCGTCCAGAGATGTCTTGGCAGGGTACCGCTCGCTCCATGTGAACAGCGTTTCTCCTGCTACAAGGGAGCCTAGGTAAATACTTGACTGGCAACAAGGACCACAGGCAGCCTTGCACTGCTGCTTCTCAGACCCGGAGCTTGCATTCCAGCAGCTAGACACGTTCAAGGGCCTTTTACCTTTCCGTGGTGCAGGCAGCAAGGGCTCCACTGTCGCCCTAGCCGACCCACCAGAGTACACGCTGCTTGTCCTAGATCCTGGCTGCCCCACCCAGCCTCTCGCTGAGGCCCTGTACCGGCGCTCAGGCTGGCAGCGCATGGTGAAGCGTGGGCAGCATACCCTCCGCAAGCCCCAGTACCAGTTGTTGTGGTGCGATCCTGGCCTGGCAGCAACCGACAGCGGGGAGTACGAGGCTTTGAAGGTGATTGCGGCCTCAGAGCGCTACTGAGGCTGTGCCTACAGCCATTCCCGGGGCCGGGGGGTAAGCCTGCAGCCAACGCTCACACAGCCTGCCAGAGTCAGCTTCCTGCATGACACCTCGGTTATGGGTGCACCTCGGGTGGTTCAGTGTGGAATTCCTCTAGCCCAGCTATTTCGTCAGATGGCGCAAGACGGAGGCACACATAGTTGCAAACTTGCAAGTGAGCTGGCCAACGAGCTGTGTGTTGTAAAGACAATGAATGCTGGATACCATTAGCCGATGATGATCCCTGGTGTTTCCAGGCAGAATCAAGGACAACAGTGGTTGCACATGTAGGCTGACTCAACACCTTGGGGTCCCTCGACCACAACGGTTGTTAGTGATGGGCTGTCAAATGACATGCATGGCAGGTGCCCATTGTCTTTACTTCATTTGAAGTCTATAAGATTGAATCAATTTTGGATCTTACCTCATCAAACCCAATTTCGTGGAGATATCCTTCACATGGAACCTACCATATCACATCATCCCTGATCGAGCTGACTAGTACGGCCCAACAGCTGACCTAAAAAGGAACCGGTCGTTAGCAATCTGTGTCGGCTCGGCGCCAGGGAGCTCGCATCGCCCGATGTTTGATCTGATACGCTTCCAGCCTGCTGTAAAAAGCCTTCTAGCACGCCTCATCCCTTCCAGGACAGCCAAAACAGGCCCTTCTTGGCAAGTAGCGGCGCCCTACACGGGCCGCGGCCATACACTGTGTTTGCCAAAAGCGCAAACCAAACATCGCCAAACCCGACGCAGGAACCCATCTCTTAAAAGCCGGCCCGGAGCCTGGGTTTTATATTGTTAAGCATCTTTGATCACAGGCGCTTGGCCCCTAGACTCCCCGGCCTTGCAGCAATCCACATACCCCTCATCGACGCGACATCCATAAAGGGTGAGTCGATCCGCTGCAGATGTTTTCTTGAATTAGTCGCATCTGCGTGCCAACCTAGCTTCGACTAACTTTCTCGAACTCCGAGCTCGGTTTGTCGGCCGATGCGCCGCCCTGCTCAGTTTTGAAGGCTGACTCCTCACATGATGCACCATCAGGCGCCGAACTGACCTGATGCAATGTCCTTACGTTGTTGCAGGACCATGGCAGGGGGCGGACCAGTAGCGAGCACCACAACCAACCGCGCGAGCCAGTATGGCTACGCCAGGGGCGGCCTCAACTGGTACATCTTCATTGTGGCCTTGACCGCAGGCAGCGGCGGCCTGCTGTTCGGCTATGACATTGTGAGTGCAGTCGACTGCGGTCTGCAGTGTTCTAGCGCCGCCGCTGTGACACATGCGCTGCAAGCTCTCGCCCTTGCTTTGTTGTGCCATCTAACTCCAAAGGCCACAGTAATTTCTGTAGGGTTTCTGTGCTCTTGCCAGCTACCTGCCCTTTGGTGCTAGCAGGCTCAAAAAGTTCTCGGTGGTACTGTATATCCCACCCACTCACCCCCTTTTTCCCTGTCCTGTCCTGCAGGGTGTGACTGGCGGCGTCACCTCCATGCCTGAGTTCCTGCAGAAGTTCTTCCCCTCCATCTATGACCGCACACAGCAGCCCAGCGACAGCAAGGACCCCTACTGGTGAGCTGCCGGGCTTGGGCTGACCTGCTTGCGTGCGGTTTTGCAGCTGCGGATCAAAGAGTGCATTGCATAACAAACTCACAGCTTATCTCCTGTTCCCAGCCCAGCACCACTGCTTAACAACCCCTGAGATGCAGCCCGAGCTGCATGCTTCACATGATCTCCCATGTGTTGCCCTCCCCCCTTCCCAGCCGTGCCCTCCTTGCCTGACCTCAAACTCTTGCTTGGCTCCCTTCCTGCCCTGCAGCACCTATGACGACCAGAAGCTGCAGCTCTTCACCTCCTCCTTCTTCCTGGCCGGCATGTTTGTCTCCTTCTTTGCCGGCTCCGTGGTCCGCCGCTGGGGCCGCAAGCCCACCATGCTCATCGCCTCCGTCCTCTTCCTGGCTGGCGCCGGCCTCAACGCCGGTGCCCAGGACCTTGCCATGCTCGTCATCGGCCGTGTGCTGCTCGGTTTTGGCGTCGGCTGCGGCAACAACGCCGTGCCTCTGTACCTATCAGAGTGCGCCCCCCCCAAGTACCGCGGCGGCCTCAACATGATGTTCCAGCTGGCTGTCACCATTGGCATCATCGTTGCCCAGCTGGTCAACTACGGTGAGTGGCTGACGTTGCCTGCGTGACTTTGACTTGTTGGATGGCTGGTTGGCTGGGTTAGGGAGAGCTGCATGCCCGGTCAGTGCTGCATGCCTGGTCAGTGCTGCCTTATCTGCTTTTTGTGCTGTTACTTGGGGGCTTGGGGGCTCCATGAGTGGCATGTGGCAGCGTGGTGCGCATCAATAGTTGCTGGTATGTGCGCACACCCGCTGTGGTATACAAGTCAGCTCTGGATATTGTTGCACAATGCACTTGACTCACTATGACTCTCTTTCTTCAAGGAATCCATTCTGTGTGCTTGATCCCTGACATCTGCCCCCCTATTCCCCGCCCTCCTGCAGGCACCCAGACCATGAACAACGGCTGGCGCCTGTCCCTGGGCCTTGCCGGCGTGCCCGCCATCATCCTGCTGATTGGCTCCCTGCTGCTCCCTGAGACCCCCAACTCCCTCATTGAGCGCGGCCACCGCGCCAGGGGCCGCGCTGTGCTGGCACGCCTGCGCCGCACTGAGGCTGTCGACACCGAGTTTGAGGACATTTGCGCCGCAGCTGAGGAGTCCACCCGCTACACCCTGCGCCAGTCCTGGGCCGCCCTGTTCTCCCGCCAGTACTCGCCCATGCTCATCGTGACCTCCCTCATCGCCATGCTGCAGCAGCTGACCGGCATTAACGCGGTGAGTGGCCGGCTTGGCTTTGTGGGGAGGGCCTCTGCGCTTGGCTTTGTAAGTGGGACTTTGCTTGTTGTCCCCACATTGCCTGCTGGGTGTGGAAATGACCAGCATGGTGATTGGTGCTCTGCTCCTTGCACAGCAGGAAGCCAGCTGTGCTGTTGTCATGCTTGTCCCTGTGCCTTTGTATACCGATAAGTAGCTGGAACACATTTGCCCGCTTCCTCCGCTGGCTGCCAGTCCTGCCCTTCACACTCTTGGCTGCCCGCCCCTGCCCTGCTGCAGATCATGTTCTACGTGCCCGTCCTCTTCAGCTCCTTTGGCACTGCTCGCCACGCCGCCCTGCTGAACACCGTCATCATCGGCGCTGTCAATGTGGCCGCCACCTTTGTTTCCATCTTCTCCGTTGACAAGTTTGGCCGCCGCGGCCTCTTCCTGGAGGGTGGCATTCAGATGTTCATCGGCCAGGTGAGCTGCCGCTGCGGTTCCAGGCGTGGCAGCGTAGGCTGCCTGGGAGCTGATATCGCACTGCATGCTGCTGGTGCATGCGGGTGTGCGCTGCGCTGCCATGTAGGTAGACCGCCACCAGAGTTTATTTGCGCGATGCAGCGCTGCAGATGACCACACTGATGTCCCCCTGCTGCGTGCCTGTCTTGCCTCCTGTCTGCGAATGCATCCGCAAATCCACCACCTCCCCCCCCCCCCAAGTGTTTTGCCTGACCGCCCCCGCCTTGGACTCCCCCCCTGCCAGGTGGTGACCGCTGCTGTGCTGGGCGTGGAGCTGAACAAGTACGGCACCAACCTGCCCTCCTCCACTGCCGCTGGCGTGCTGGTGGTCATCTGCGTTTACGTGGCCGCCTTTGCCTGGTCCTGGGGGCCCCTGGGCTGGCTGGTGCCTTCTGAGATCCAGACGCTGGAGACCCGCGGTGCCGGCATGTCCATGGCCGTCATTGTCAAGTGAGTGGCTTCCCTACTGGCCGCCTGCTTGCATGGTCGCATAACTTAAATGAGGCAAATGGAGGGCTGGCATGTTTCGGTGCTATCAGTTTGCCTCCTGCATGCATGCATGAGATGTCTGCTTGCAAGTGAACAGTCCTGCCGCCCACTCAGCATGTCAAGAAGTGGCATTTAGAGCTGACCTGTCCATTACTGCCTGCCTGCCCTTTGCAGCTTCCTATTCTCATTCGTGATTGGCCAAGCGTTCCTGTCCATGATGTGCGCCATGCGCTGGGGCGTGTTCCTCTTCTTTGCCGGCTGGGTGGTCATCATGACCTTCTTTGTCTACTTCTGCCTACCAGGTGAGAGCTTGACAGCAAGCCAGCGCTGCTTGCACGGTGCACCAGTTGTGCAAGCATGTAGGCATTCTGCTCGGCTTGGGGACTGGATTACGTTTGGGCAGGGGCATAAACTCCCCTGTCATAATTCTCTCAATTGGCTCTCCGGCTGGCTGTGAAGCCTGCGTAGTGCCATGCTTTGACTGTGTGCTTGTGCGAGCCTCACTGCAGCACAATCCTGCTTTGTCCAGCTGGTTGTAGCCACGCACTGGTGCCGGTGGTGATAGGTGATAGTGTGACAACGCTAGGCCATTCAGTCAAACGCAAGCTGCTAACCTGGCTGCTCCACCTGCCCCCGCCCGCCTGCTGCAGAGACCAAGGGTGTGCCTGTGGAGACCGTGCCCACCATGTTTGCCCGCCACTGGCTGTGGGGCCGCGTCATGGGAGAGAAGGGCCGCGCACTGGTGGCTGCTGACGAGGCCCGCAAGGCTGGCACCGTGGCATTTAAGGTGGAGAGCGGCTCTGAGGACGGCAAGCCTGCCTCTGACCAGTAAGCTTGGGCTGTCTGTCCCCAAGCTGCCAACTAACGTCTTCCTTCTTTTTTCCCTCTGAAACGCTAGCAACTAGGAATGTCGTGCAAACTCTCTCGCTTGCAGCCGTCTTTCTTGCGCTGAGCTGTCAGCAGGCAGAATTTTGAAGCGCAGACTGTTTCTCCCTGCCAGTCTGCCCTCTGCCTGCTTTTGATCGTGTGATGGTGAACTGGACTGAACCCGTCTTGCCCGCCCTTCCCCACTGGAAAGGAGCTTGAATGCCGTTGCACCTGGGACAGGTGTTTTTATAGCCTGCATTGCAGCGCTCTTGGCAATTTTTATGCTGGAAGCTCACCGCTTGCACCTGGACAGGTGTTTTTATAGCCTGCTCTGCAGCGCTGTTGGCATTTTTTTTCCTGAGTGCGCACCGTTGATTGAGCCCTACAGCAGTTTTCTTAGCGCTAGGCAGGCGTCTTTCTGCCACTGTTTTGCTGTGGCGCTTCCACGCTGAGATGACGGGGAGGAGTGTTAGCGAGGTAGTTGCTTCTGGGTACCTTATTCATTCATACACTTGGCTGCGTGCCTTTCATGAGTCTGGCTACCTTCTTCATTTGGCATGAGGTTGTCACCTACATAGCCACATATTGAATGATCTTGGGTTTATATACATGGCCAGCCTTGCAGCAGTCTACATTGCCATTGAGACTGCTGGACCTGTAAATTATCCCAGTTATCCCACTATCATGTGGCTTGGAAATGATGACGACCCTTTATGATGACATCACACCAGGGCCCTGTACCCACCCTGCACTGCTTGGGGCACTAACGTTATTGCGCCCTTCAACACACTGCCCAATGAGATAGTGGAGGAAGATGCACTGAAGGTCCAGGTTGGCACCCAGTTTGTGGACCTTGACCTTGTGGGTGTGCCTGTCTTGTTACCGTTTTTGAGATGCCCTATGTGCCTAAAGCGAGACATCCCAGTTGCCAAACAATCTGCCCAGTCACTTGCTCGCCTACTACCTCTTTTATAACCTTGTTATACATCTCCCCTGACCTAGGCTCCCACTATATCTTCCCTACTGGCTCAGAACTCAGGCAAGACTCAGGCTCATTCTGCATCCAGCCCTGTCAGTTACGTCCAGTCCAGTCCAGCCCAGCTCTACTCCCTGTTACACACTACCCGCCACCCATACTAAAATCTTCCCTACCTACCTACCCCCTTAACTGATGCAGCCGGGGTCACTGCCGCCCTGCCGTAGCATGCTGCAACCGGTCATATTTTGGTAATATGCAACACAAAACGCAGGTGGCACCCGCCACACTGCTGTCTGACCCCTTCCTGTCACGTACATTTCCATTTTGAAATGCAGCCTAGACCTGAATTTCCAAGCTTCATTGTCTAATCACTGAAGGTTGGAGGGACAGCTTGGGTGCAAATGGTTTTGCAATGCCGGAGGCCTGCCGGGACCTGCAAACGCTGCTCCACCAGTGCCAATAGCAAGTGGTGGGCTATAGTTACACATGCAGAAAACGTATGGGACACTCATGACCTCATCTTGCTCGTGATCCTCTCCCTTTCTACTCCCAAGACCTGTGAGTAGATACTTGCAGCCGGCAAGAGAGCAGTAGGACACTGCCACAGGCAAGGTATGGGACCTAGGCATAACAAGGCCTATCTGGGCAGGCTGGAGTGCACATCACGCCATCCCCCCAGAACACACTTTGTAGCGCAGTGGGCCCTCGGGTGGGTCAAAAGGTAACTTCCCCTGCTCCATGCACGACAGTGCGGCACCCAAGTTGCCTACTCGTGTGTCAAGATGGCTCCATAGGAGAAGCATTTCTACCCAGGTACAAGTGCATCGAGTTTACGGGGATGTTGTTGCGAGTCCGCGCTGATCTGTCTGGCCTTGCAAGGCCTTGTGTTGAATCTGTTGATTAATCATTGAAACCAGTCCAAGGAATCCTGTACAGAGGCGGTACAGTGCCAACTGTAAGGGCCCGGCTCAGTATCCAACTTTTCGGCAGACAATCATTAAAAAAATCACTGTCTTCAGCTCTGTGCACATGAGCCCAGGCTAATGGGGGCAGGGGCAGCTATGGGGAGCAGAGGAGCACAGCTCCTCGTTAATGGAGAGATTGCGGCCGTGATTACGGCCATGCGCCAAAATGCTAGGTGGTCCATGGTCCCAAACAGATATGCGGTGCGTGCGATCTGCCCCTGATCACTGCCCCAGTGCCCAGGTTGCAAAGCGTCAGGGAGGGAACGATGCTGTGGCCTGCAGGAGGATGAGCTTGAAGAGCCAATGCTGGAGGAGCTGAAGCGTCTCAGGCGCAATATCTTCACATGGACTGGTGAGGAGCAGGCTTGCCAACTGCCGGCGAGCACAACCCTGCTGCCCGCCTCGGTTGTCAGTGGACTATCCCTAAGCGGAGACACCTACTTGCTTGTGCTCTGCAGACTGGTCGAAAGTGGAGCCTCTTGAGTATCTGTCGCCCTTCTTGGAGGTCATCAACTCGCCGGAAACCAGCGGCCCTATAACTGCGGTGGCCCTTGGCTCAGTGAACAAGTTTCTGGACTGCGAGCTGTTAGGTGCGCAGTTGGCAGTGCCGCACTGGCCGGCTTGCTGGCCAAACTAGTTGCTCACTCTTGCTGGGCCTGGGTTATGCTGCCGCTGCTGCTGGCTCCGCTGCGTCACGTTGCTTCAGAAGCTCGACGGACATGCGCACGGCCATACTGCTGCATGCACGCACCTGCAGAAAGGCACTGAAGCACAGGCCTTGGGGCCTGTATGTCGATATGCAACACCTTTCCTCCCTTGCCTGTCAGCACCCCTGGCACCAGCTTACTGTTGGCCGTGAAGCTGTAGCACCGGTGCAAATGTACTTGCAGGGCTGGCCTCTAGCGGGGTTGCAGATGCTGTGCGGCTATTTGCCGACTCTGTGACCCTGTGTAAGTTTGAGGCGACATACCCCGCCTCCGACGACTGCGTGCTCCATAAGATTCTAGATGTGCTGGTGGCCTGTGTCAAGAGCCAGTGGGGCCGGCTGCTAACCGATGACAATTTGATAAACATCTTCCGGGCATGCTACCGCATCGGGCACTACCAGACTGAGAAGGGGCGGGACGTCTCAGGTGCGCTGTGCCAGCAGGGAGGAAAAGGGTTTCTGGCTGTGGGCGATTCCAGAAGCTTCTATCTATGTTGGTGCTAGTCTGTGTAACCTCTCTCGAAAGGCTGCCGGCATTTGCACTCATCATTTGCACTCAGCTTACTGTGTTGCATGCTAGCTGTGGAAGCCTTGAAAGGCTATACTTCCAAGTGCTGCAGAGCTTCTGACTGAGGCCTCCAGGCGGGCCATGGTGGAGTTGGTGCACGTCATCTTCTCGCAGCTGGAGAGCATTCCAGACAGCTTGGCAGTGACTCCCCTGGCGGGCCAGCACCACACTCCACGCCTCACGGTAGGCGCCGCTGGCTTCCAGCCAGGCCGTAGGTGGCCTATCATGTCAGTTGACTACTACTAGGAACTCTCTCATAGAAGGGCCCCAAGGCGGACCTCAAGAAATTTCTGGCAGTTGCAGCGGTGGAGTGCCAGGGGTTTGGGGTTGCTGGGAGTGTGCAGTGGGATTAGTGTACCAGTCCGCAGAGACTACGGCTTGGTCAGCATGGCTCGGTGTGCGTTGCTGTAGGTCTCGCCTCTGCCAGTAGCAGATGGCGATGTGGAAGATGAGAACAACAGCGCACAGCCTCAGGGGGAGCAAGAGGTGCCAGGGGCAGCAACAGGGGAGGCAAGCAGCGCCCCCATTGTAACCACAGCAGCGGATCTTGCAGGAGAGGCAGCACAGCCGCAGGCGATTGGCGTGGGGGCACCGGTCGCAGCCAATGGCAGCCTGGAGGCAGCTGCAGACCAGGCTGCTCCCTCTGCAGTCAGTGTCATGGCTGACCAAGCAGCAGCAGGCGCAGCAGCAGAGGCAGGCGCAGCAGCTGCGGGCCCAGGCTCCCCCACTGCGCCGGTGTCGCCTCGCCAGCATGAGATCTTCTCACTGCTGGACCCGGTGGCAGCTCCCAGGGGGTCGCCAGATGTGGCGCTGGACAGCGGCTATGGCATCCAGGCGATGCGAGAGATCCTGCAGTTCATTGTGTCGCTGGTGGGGTCGTCGCCGCTCGGGGTGCACCAAGACCTGCCCGCCTATGGGCTGGACCTGATGAATGTGGCGCTGCTGGCCGCAGGCGCAGGTGGGTGATGCCAGAAATCATTCAGTTTCCTGTTGCAGTGGGGAGTGGAGTGCGTATTCCGGTCTCTAAGCTGATGGGGGGTGTGACTGGGTTCTGGGCCAGTGCTTGTCTCGGATGCGGCGGAATGCGCAACGATGCAGGGACTGTGGCGTGGCTGTCATCCTGCCACTGGTAACTCGCTGGTGCACAGCAAAACCCAGGATGGGGGGGGCTGTATCAAGATGGACGTGGGGTATTGCTGATGTGACTGTTGCTTGTGCCTCTTGCACCCCATTCGTGCATGCCGGAAACCCGGGCTGTGGCCCCCAAAGGCTAAGGTGGCATTGTGAAAGGAGGCACGCATCAACATTGGGAACGCCTTGGCGTAGCATGTTGAAAGCCGATTGTGACTCTCTCACGTGCTCCCCTCACTGAATTTCAACATGGGGGACTGTATCCTTCCAGGCAAAAGCTGGCACCCGCCGAAAGGCGTCTGACCTTTCCTGTCACGTGCATTTCCATCCTAATGGGTGGAAATGTTCACTTAATGATTGGATTCATGGAGCAACATGCTGGTTGGGGAATAGCGGGGAAAGATGACTAGCGTGCCTATAGTGCGTCGAAAAAACCCGGTGATCATCTGGCCTGTGTCGTTACAGGTTCCAGCTTCTCTGCTGTTCAGCTTGGCGCAGTGGAAGCGTGCGGGGCCCATAACCCCGAGGTCGAAAGATCGAAACTTTCAGCTGAAAATCTTTTTTGTTTGTTTTTTGGCTGCCACCAGGTCCCCATGAGCTTCTCGCCTTCTCCTTCTGTGACGAAGACAGTGACCCCTCTGCAATGCGCACTGCTACAGCACATGAATTCACCGTCCAAATGCTTCTACGACCCCCTTAGGCCCTCCGTAGCCCCCCTTCTGGCATGCCTGGCTCACTCACCCTGCCCTGCCTGCCGCCTTGCAGCTTTCGAGCACCATGAGAGCTTGCTGAGCCTGCTGCAGCAGGACCTCATCAAGGCCATGTTCAGCGCAGCAAAGCAGCCCAGCTACGCCTTGGCTTGCCTGGCGGGCGTGTGCCAGGTCTGTGTCCTGTGCCACTGAACCAGTTGTGTCCACCTTGGGGTCTGGTCAGCAAGTCAAGCCTTACCCACAGTTGAGTATCTTGTTTGTGTCCTGGTGCGGGTGGATGCGCTGAAAAGGCTCAGCAAGCCCTTGTTACGCTTCACCTTCCACCCAGGCCGGTGAGCGGCTGCTTGCTTGCTTCGCACGGCTGCTGCAGGTGACGCTGGCACTGTACGTCCATCTGGGCCGCCGGCTGCTGCTACAGCTGGAAGCGCTGGTGGGCCTGCTGCTGCTGCCCCTGGCAGAGGGCAAGGGCGTGTCGGTGATGGAACAGCAGCAGGCGGCGCTGGAGGTGATGACTGCTGCTGAGGGAGGAGGGGTCGGAGGGAGTCGCTTCCGTAACCTCTTTTGCCAAGCGCTCCCTGAATGTGCTTCTAGTGCATGTGCTGTGTGCCGTCCCAGCGCCGCCCGTTGCGCTGCCAATGTTCGCAGTTTGTAGGGTGGTGCTTTGTTGCTTGCCAGTATGCACAGCAATGCCATGCCGGGTGCGTGTGTCTGCACCTTGTACCGGCAACCTGCGCGGAGGATGCTTGCGGAACACATCCTCCTTCAAGTGTTGTTACATGTTGCTGTGTCATACAACTGGCATATGGATGCTTACTTACGGTTGCAGGGCATCCTAGACCTGTGCCACCAGCCCACCTTCATACGGGACGTCTACCTCAACCTGGACTGCAGGTGGGTGCAGTGCGGTCTTATCAAAAACCGGAAAAAAATATCACTTATATACCTTATATGTCGTCAACGGGTGCCCCCGCAAAGTGTCACACCCGTGCCTGGTCGTGCCCCAGGCCGTTTAGTATCACTGGTTGCTTACCAGTAGCGTAGATGCAGCATCACAAGCTTCATATTGCAGCAGCCGTGCATGTGCTGGTTGTCTGCCAATTTGCATTGGCTGAAAGATGCGGCAGACAACAGGTGTGCTCTCGCCTGTCTCCACCCAAACAGCTCTTACAAGCTGCTGGTTGTGGCGCCTGGCCTGCAGGATCGAGCGGGACAACTTGTTTGAGCAAATCTGTGCCCTGCTGTCCAAAACGGCCTTCCCTGTAAACGGCCCCCTCTCAGCCGTGCACTTGCAGTCCCTGGACGGCATCCTCGCCATTCTGTCCGCGCTGGCCACACAGTGAGTAGTTGCCCTGGTTGAAAAGAGCAACCAAACAAGGGAAGATGGCATGTGGTGGAGTGTTGTGGGGGACCTTTGGGCAAGGTTGCCAGCTTGCAGTGATCCTGAGGCACACCAGCAGCAGCACGGGCATTATGGTGTGAGGTGTGCAGTCAGCAGTAGGGCTAATGCTCCCATGACACAATCTGACAATACAGCTGAGCTACGCGTTCGGTGACTGCAACTTCTCCTGGCTGCTGCGCAGGTGCAATGACTTGTCCAACGCCGACGCGCTGTTTGTTCGGCAGCTGTCGGACCCCAAACAGTATGTGGACATCTGGGCGCCGCTGTGCGAGGGCCACTTTCTGCCCACCGGCCTGGTGAGTGTTACCCCTGCTGCTCTGCTCTGCTCTGCGCTTGACACCTGCTGACCTGGCTGGGCAATAGCTTTGTAGGACAAACCTGCCTTATGGCAATTGGTTCCCTAGAGGAGTTGAAGCCCTATTAAAAGTTTTGGGCGGTACTGATACCAATGGCTTCCTTCTAGCTTGAGGTCTGCCTTTACGCTCTGGGACATTCTTGGATAACTGAAAACGCCAGTGGTGCACCTGTGGTGAGGGCTGGTGCAAGGGTCGGTAGGAGCAGCCGCCCGGCACGCATGTGGCTTGAGTACTACCTACCGTGGGTGGTCCCATTCTTACATGCACAGTTTCACTGCTTCACTGTGCTGCAGCTGATTGAGGAGACCAACGGCTCCCAGCAGCAGGGCGGCGGCGGCGACTACAGCAGCAGCAGTCGCGCCGCGGAGATGGCCCGCCTGGAGAAGCACCTCAAGGGGCGGCTGGCGGCGGCGGCGGAGCACTTCAACCGCGACCACAAGAAGGGCTTCCAGTACCTGCAGGTTAGGATATGTCGGGAGGCGTGGGTTTGATAGCATATCGAGAGGCCGAGGGCTGTGCACCTACCCTGGCATAAGTGCGGGCGATCGTGGGTGTGTCTTGTGTTTGTGGTGTTGTCTTGTTCGCAGCTGTACATCCTCTGCTTGCAGCAGGTGCTGCACATCCATGGTCTCGCAGTGTGGGGTACACCATGACCTTGAGCATTTGCAGCAGCGCTGAGTAGTAATTAGTAGTTACCAACCCCACCCTGCCTGCAGTCCATCCATCTGCTGCCCCACGTGCTGGAGCCGGGGCCGGTGGCGCGCTTCCTGCGCTTCTGCCCCGGCCTGGGCAAGTCCAGCATTGGGGAGGTGCTGGGGGAGCGAGACGCGTTCTATGAGAACGTGCGGCAGGCCTTCATCGACACCTTCCAGTTCGTAGGTGCGCACGGCTGGCATGGGTACGGCGCTGCGGCAGCGGCGAGTGGGTGGTGGTGGTGGCCGGGGAAGGGCCGGGGGGGGGGGGGGGGGGGGGTTCGGCATGCATGTAGGCATGTCTGGCAGGCAGAGACACTGTCTCAGTGTGCTGGTGCGTTGCCTCGCTTTGGTGGGAGGCATTGGAGGGTTGAGGTGGTGGAGGGTGGAGAGCTGCTCTTGGCTCATGCTTGAGCCTGGCTGAGTGTGGGAGCTGCCACATTGTCCAAGTGTTGGCCGAGCAACTGAGAAACAGAATCTTACTCCGCAAATCCCACCTTCTGTTGGTCTGGTGGCTGTGGTGCATCAGTGGGATTGACGATGAAGCCAACACTGGTGTGCTTTGCTGCAGACATGGATTTTGACATGGCGCTGCGGCTGTTCATGGACGCGTTCCGGCCGCCGGGCGAGGGTCAGAAGATTGACCGCATCATGCAGGCAAGCACGCGGGGCAGACGGTGGGGCAGGGGTGGGTGGGTGATGTTGGTGGCATGAGGGCATTGGTTGCACTCTTGAGGTCAGGCAGGGCTTCTTGCGGTTGCAATAGTGGTTCATAAAGCGCCGTTGACTAACAGGTGGGCTAGCATATCTGCCAGGCACGCTCCTGCTGCAATTCTGTGTGCATCAGCCTGCTACCCTGGTTCCCATCCATGTGCACAGAACAGCCGCACTTGATAGGCCTGGGACTCTGTTGCAGGTGTTTGGCAAGCGGTACCACCAGCAGATGGGCAGCGACCGCTCGGGGCTCAAGTCGGCAGATGCCGCGTACGTGCTGGCCTTCAGCGTCATCATGCTCAACACCGACCTGCACAACACACAGGTGTGGTGGCATGCGCTCAGCCGGCACCCTGTGCTTGCAACCCGTACCTATTGGAGCATGCTTTTGCCGATCAGTTGCAGTTGGAGGGAAGACTCTTGTTGCCGTGGCTGAGTAGTGAAGGTTGAAGCAGGGAATGCACCTTGCCAGTGGGTTAGTAGATGGTCAGATCTCTCATCCTGCTTCTGTTGAACATGGAATGCAGAACTCTCACTTGTTGGGTTTGATGCAGTCAGCCCATCCTGCCTGTTCCCTTGCTGCCCCCCGACCTGCAGAACAAGAAGAAGATGAGCCCCGAGGACTTTGCGCGGATTAATGACAACACCAACGATGGGGAACCCATGCCGCGGGAGCTGCTCACGCACATCTACCAGGCCATCGCCCGGGAGGAGCTGAAAATCTCAGGTGGGCTTTGTGTGTCCTGTGGTTGGTTGTTTCCTTGTTGCAAGTCTGACAGGCAAGGAGGAATGTTGGCCAGGTTGAAAAGGGAAATCCACCCTTGTCCTTTGAAGGTTCCCCTGGGGCTTTGCACAATGCGTCGATGTGTGGGTGTGGGTGGGTGGGGGGGGGGGGGTAGGGCAGTAAGCCAGGCTGAGCCTGCATGGGCTGTCCTGCGTCCGCCATCGTTGGTAACTGTAAGAGATAGCTGTTATGCCTTTTTGGAACCTTTGCGGTGAATGCTCTGCAGCTGAGTGTGCTCCGGACGAGCTGCCTACCGTCTTCTGGGTGAAGCTTCTCCATGACTCCAAGCTACCACGCGGCAAGATGCTAACAGAAATCAAGAGTGAGTGTGGCATGTACGTGACTTTGCCTGTGTAAATGGCATAAGCCAGTGTCTTATTATGCGTGTGTCACAACCCCCGTATATTTAATGTCCCAGCTAGATTTTGCGGGCCAGCTGGGCATTGCCTGCCCAGCTGAACTGTATCACAAGGCTGCAAGCAATGCCGCACTTGCGTGCCTTTTTCATTCCTGGTTTCTGTTTTGGTCCCTGCAGCGGATGAGGCCCTGGAGCGCGACATGTTCAGCCTCATCTGGGGACCCACCCTGGCAGCAGTCTCGGTCATCCTTGACAACTCCAATGAGTCATCAGTCATCCACCGTGCGCTGGACGCGCTGCTGTTGGCAGCCAGGATGGCAGCCTACCACCAGGTTGGTCAGACCCATCCATTTGACCGCTTCAAGGCATGTGCAAGATGGGATTGCCTGTCTGGGCAGTAAATCCTGCCGTTTTGTTGGCCCCATTAGGGGGACACGCGGCAGCATGGTCAGGTGGCGATACGCTGTTAGACTACTTTAGACTAAACTAGACTAGACTGTCTGGGGCAACAGCCAGGTCTCTTGCATGCGCTGGTGCTGGCGTGGCCTACGTAATGTACAGGAGCTTCGAAGTGAACGTGCCACACTGTGACCAATGGAAGGGTTTAGGATGCATGGCACAGCAAGGAAGGTTAGCTGCCAGGATGAATGGGGAGCGGGTAGGTTGGGAAGTGCACCAGTAGCAAGCTGGGCGGGTGTGCAACCTTCTCAATCACCCTGTCGCCCTCTGTTAGGTCCATGGCTGGTTGGCAGGGGGACATGCCCATGCGCCACTCATGTCTGACACATGCACAGGTGGATGAGGTGGTGGACTCCATCGTCGTCAGCCTCTCCAAGTTTGCCACCGTGCTGCACCCCGGCGCACCCAAGTCGGTGGTGGCCTTTGGGGAGTCCGAGAAGGCACGCCTGGCAGTTGAGACCATGTTCACCATCGCAAATAGGTAGGTAGGGCATGAGGGCAGGTCCCTAGAGATCCCTGCGGGACCTGTCGCGTCTTCTGGGCTATCTGTTGCATGGCACCACCGTATATGATTTCGCTGCACAACTCCTACGCTTAGGGCCCGCCCCAACGATTGTCGAGTCAGGGTGCCAAGGCTAGCTAGCTTCATGAGGTGATGTAGTGCTTGCACCGTCAGGGACTGGATGTGTGTCAAGCTGCCCTGCAGGTATGGCGACTGGCTGAGGTCTGGGTGGCGCAACGTGGTGGACTGCCTCTTACGCCTGCACAAGCTAGACCTGCTGCCACCAGCAATCATAGCAGGTATGCGTCCTTCTTTTCTATGGGTCTTTAGGGTTGCGGGAGGAGGAGGGAGGGAGGGGTACCAGGCACACCGTAGCGGTTTTTGTAGCCCTGTCCTTGCCTCGTCCCCGCGTGCTCTGGCCGGTTGGGATCAGCTTCAACATGCGGTTGCAACTATGGCTCAGCCAACCCCGTTGCATTGCACGGTCTTGTGAGGCACCGGTAACTGTGGTTGCGCACCTTCTCGGTGCAGTTGATGGTGAGTCAATAGAGGATGCCAGGCAACGGATGCCGGTGCCGAGTAAGGCCAACAAGGCGTCCACCGGCTCCCTCTTCTCCCGGGCCATCAACAGGTGGGCGAGGAGGTTCTGCCAGCAAAAAGGGAGGGAACCCTCGGTTTTGGGTGCTGGACAACATTGCAACTCTTATCGTGCGACATGCCAGGTGCAAGTTATGTACGCCCCTACTACTGTCTGGATGCGAGTCTACTCTTGAATGGTCATCTTGAAAGTTGACATGGGCCACAGTCTAGGCGTATTGGCTCACGCTTTCCTTGCCTCTTTTTGCTTGCAGCCTAATCAGCATCGAGGGCTCCGACACCGCCTTGGCCGAGCAGGCAGCGCAGCGTGAGGCAGCGGCCACCCAGCGTGCCACAGCGTGCGTTGAGGAGTGCCGAGTGGACGAAGTCTTTGCAGATTCCAAGTTCCTGGTAGGTCTGCTCCACTTGGGTGGTTCACCCTTGGTACATGAGGGCCTGGTGAACCCACTACCTGAACTCACTGCGCTTGATGATGAACAGGAATTTGCCTTTGTCTTGTGATTCCCTATGCGGCATGAGGTCGGCTCATCAGGACCAGGGACATGGTAGCCTGCCTCGAAGCCAAGCCACCAGTTGTTGTACCAGTGACCCCACGTTCCTTTGACCCCTGTGCAGGTGGGTGAGTCCCTGGTGGAGCTGGTGAAGGCATGCATGTGGGGCGCGGGCAACGTCGTGGCGGCAGCCAGGACCGGCGAGAACACAGACTCTGCAGAGGTGGGTAGGTGGGTCGGTGGGGCCTCCAGTCACGGGCCGCCCACATGTTGCGGTGCAGGCATGGACTGCAGGGGGGCTTGTGGTTGCGTGCAACATGAACTCGAACACAAGGACTCTGCGGGACCCCTAAGTTGCACGGGAGCAACTTCTTTGCCGGTGCCCCCACTTGAAGCTATTGAGATCCCAATGCCTCCCGCCACTGTTTGCCAGCCTCAAGTCCAGACTGAACCCGCCAGTTGTGTTGACCTCTGCCTTTTTTCCTTAGCACCTTATCCTGCAGTCTGCCCGCTCTGCCTTGATGCTCACGGTTGCCTGTTAACATATGAGGTCACCATGGCCTCTGGCCTAACCACTTTCCCTTTTTCCCTCCCTCCTCTGTGTTGCAGCTATGCTTGGAGCTGCTGACCACGCTGGTCTTGCGCAATCGCGACCGGGTGGGGCTGCTGTGGCCGCTGCTGCACGAGTTCCTGGCAGCCTGCACCTCGCCGGACACAGCGGAGAAGGCCAACGCCCTGGTGGAGCGGGCCATCATGGACCTGTTCAGGGTGCGTGCCTTGGGTGGTGTTAGTAAGGGTGGCTGGAAGTACGAACAGGGAGTGAGAAGTGAGCTGGACTGACAGGGCTGGATGCAGCCTTGGTATGCCCACTGGGATCCCCGTGGAAGCTTGTGCAGCACACAGTGCCTGGGCCACATGCTCAGTAGCGCAGTTATCGCGGCAAGTAGGTGCCCTTGCTGCACTTCTTTTTGGTGTAATCGGCAGGCCATAGCTCCCCTGGCGCTGCGGCTCGCTGTCAAAATGTAGTGCTGCTAGCAGTTGGGGCTTGGCGGGTGCAGGTGGCGCCTGCGTTAATGCCTCATACTTGCAGCGTGCCGCCAGCTGTGCCTTATGTTGCAGTTATTGCATGGTTGCTCCGTTGCACGCAATTTCCACACACACATGGTGCTCCCACAGCTGACTGCACCCGCGTCATTTGGTGTCCAGGTGTGCCAGCGGCTGCTTCCCTACAAGGAGGACACGGCAGAGATGCTGCTTCACAGCCTCAAGCTGGTCATCGGGCTGAGCGGGGGGGTGGCCTGGGAGTTGGCAGAGCGGATCGCGACAGAAGTGAGCGAGACGGGCCTCTGTAGTGCTGTACTGGCATAACGGTGACTTGTTGGGCTGTGCGGAGGCATGGCACGGTAGCCGGTGCGAGCCCTGTTTAGTCGCTTCGCCGCTGCTCTGCGGTGCTCTGGAGAGGATGCTTACACATGGCAGCCTCGCCAGACAAATGCTCAGCGCCCCATGAGTACTTCCTTGGTCCCTGCAGCTGCTGGCCTTGCTCAAGAGCTCGGCTCCCTATGTTCGCACCGAGGCCGACTGGAAGACGGTCTGTGCCATCGTCCGCCTCACCTCCCAGCGGCCCAATGTGGCGGGCCTGGCCTACGAGTGCCTTGCGGTGGTGGTGCGGGATTCGCGAGCCATCACCCCTGTGTCGTACATGCCGCTGCTGGAGACCTCGCTGCAGTTCATCGTGCGGTACAAGCAGGTAGGTGGGGCACACTGGGTGGGAGGAGTGGGGGGTGGGGGGTGCTGGTTCTGGACGGGGTGAGGAAATGTGGTCAGGGCCGGTGGCTGCTGTGGACCTGGCAAGAGGCACAATCTGGCCTGGGAGAAATGCTGCTCTCTAGGTGCGTGCGCCTTCCCCGCGGGCCTGCACGCATGCATTGAAGCCCTAAGATGGCTATGCAGTACCTGGGTAGCCCCCATGACTTGCTAAGTTGTGCACCCTGCACGCTTGCATTAAAACCCTGAGATGGCTGTGAGGTACCTGGGTAGCCCCGCTGACTTGCTGTTTGTGTGTCTTCCGCGCATGCAGCAAAGCCCTGAGATGGCTGTGAGGTATCTGGACCTGGTGGAGGCCCAGGCCATGTGGCTGGTCTCACAGGGGGACAAGCTGAGCGAGCAGCGGGGTGGGTGACATACATTACCGAAGCTCACCCACGTACCAGTGTCCTGGCAGCAGTAATAGCCGCCAATATATTCTCGAGGGTTGAGGTGGTCATGCGCGCATGCAAATGGTACCCCAGCTGCTGTCATGTGCTAGGAACCTGGCTTGGCAGTCCAAAGGGTATCCCTGGGCACCTCAGTGTTCCCCCCATCCCGCAAGAAACACCATGTCCTCAGAATGCTTCCTGCCAAACTGGTTCGGTAGCCCATGCCAGCACACAGAACATACATATCAGTGAGCCTCAGTCGAGCCATGCGCCTCTCCACTCTGTAGGCGCCGGCGGGGTGGCCCTGGGCGGGGAGCCCGGCAGCCTGACCGACGAGCAGATGCTGGACCTGTGGCTGGACACGGTGCAAGTGCTGACCAAGCTGTGCACGGAGGAGTGCCAGCCGCTGAGGGACAGCGGCATCGGCGTCCTGCACAGGTGAGGAGACACCCCCCCCCCCCCCCCGGCTCACCACGACACACGCACACACGCACGCACACGAGTGAGGAGATAGGTCAAGGCGCTGGCGTACAACAGCACATGGCGCTGACGTATGACAGCGCATGTTGGTTGGCTGCTGGCCAGCGAGAGCTCACCCTGCAGTGGTCCTCTGCAGCCACTCTTGCTTTGCTTGCAATCGCACCCGCTCCGACAGGGACTGTGTCGCCTGTTCGTCGGTGCTGGCAGGCAGTGCGAACAGAGGAGAGCTCGGGGCGAGCTGTTGGGTTGCAACTGCTGCACGCCCTGCTGCGCTGTGCCCAAGTGGGTGGTCCACGGCGTGTCATGCAGGACCGTGCAAGCGTCTGACTCGCTGGGCCTGCCGGCTGAGATCTGGGTGCAGACGACACGTGAGCTGCTCATCCCTGTGGTCGCAGGTAGGCACACAGCCTCTGCTGGTTCCCAGTCGCTATTGGCTGCCCTAGTGGGCCGCCGTGTGGACCACCTCTCTTTGCTTGTGGGTCCGTGGAAGCTTTGCATCAAGGTTTGCATGAAGAACCGCAGCAATCTGCAACCCAGGCTATGGCGGTTACTTCCGCATCGCATGTAGGTCCCTGTACCGGCTGCAGGCTGGCCTAGGCACCTATATGCCAGCTGTCGTTGCGTGCGTAGACGTTTATTTATGCACTCCACTCGATGTGTCTCTGCAGACCTTACACGGCTGGGGTCTTCCAAGCCGCGCACCCACAACGGCGCGGAGAAGAGCGTGCGGCTGGCGGTCAACATGCTGGTCAAGGTCCTGCTGCAGGTGGGGAGGGCAGGGGTGGGGAGGAGAGCCCTGCAGCTGTGGGGAGGGCTGTGTTTGAGGGCGGCCTGTCGAGTGCATGGTGCGCCCTTGCAATAGCGGGGGTTGCAGCTCGAGGATCTGTTGGCATTCTGCAGGCTCATAGTGGCAGCTGCTTGGGCCAGCCTTGGGGGGATTGGGTCGGTGCAAACTGAGCTCGCTTCCATGCTGCTTGCGCAGTATGTGGAGACCATGATGCCTGACAAGGACTTTTACCAGCTCTGGCAGTCAGCTCTCCAGGCCCTCCAGGTGAGTTGGGTGGACCTGGGTGCTGAGTAAATAGCAGTAACATGCAGGCACCATCGCAAGTGTCACGTCACTGGCAGTGATCTGTGCTATGCACGCCCAGCGGATGCTTGGTGCAATACTAGGACGCGGCTGCTTGGTGTTTTCCTTCTACCGCGGGGCAACCCCACCTGACAGGGTCCCCATGACAGCTGCAACCCGGTAGGGCCCTACATTTCATAGCCATCTAACCTTCCTCATTCCAACCTGAACAGGCCACCTTACCTACAACTCTCCTCACTCCTTGGCGCGGCTTGCCTTCTTCCCGACCCTTGCAGGACTGCATGGCTATCCGGCATGAGGGTGTGCTGGAGTCGGTGCCCGAGAATGTGAAGAACATGCTGCTGGTTATGGCGACCAATGGGGTGCTGCGGCCTGACTGGAAGGTGCGCTCCCGCATTTGTCAGCTTGGGTGGTACTAGGCTAGTGGCACACAAACTAGCCACAAGACAGCTCTTGCCGGTTCATGTTGTACTTTGGGCATGAAGCACAGAAGGGACGGCTGGGAAGCTCGTCTCGTCAAGCCTGATGCCCAAGTAGACACCTGCTGACTCTCATGCAGGATGCGAGCGGGCAAAGCCTGTGGGACTTGACCTTCAGCCGGGTCCACACCATCTCCTCCGGCCTCAACCCAGGGCTGCTGGAGATGGCCGGTGTGCTGCCCCAGCAGGCCCAGCAGGCGCCGCCATCGCAGCAGGCCTCCCCTACAGCTGCCCAGCAGCAGCAGCAGCAGGGGCTCTTGGGAGCGCCGCAGCCTGACGCAGCTGGTCAGGCGCTGCCAGGGGCAGCAGCTGTGGCTGGGCCCGCTGATGATCCAGTGGCTGGTCCTGCACCGGCGGCGGCAGTAGAGCTAGCTGCTGGCGAGGCCGGCCCTCAGGCAAGCAGCGCCGGCAACGCAGCTGACGCAGCAGCAGCTGCTGGGCCACCCCCGCCAATCCAGCTTCCCGCTGCAGCACCACTGGCTGCTGCCGTGCCTGCTGAGCCTAGTGCTGCAGCGCTGGAGCAGGCGACAGCAGAGGGCGGGCTGGCAGCAGAGCAGGTTGGGCCAGAGCAGCCGTTGCCAGAGCAGCCATTGCCAGAGCAGCCAGCGCATGGCAGCAGCAGAGAGGCTGCTGGGAGCCCTCAGGGAGCCCCGGTGCTCATCGCCAGTGCCGCTGAGGTGGCGGCCACTGGGCTGACACCTGAGGAGGAAGAAGCCATGCTGCGTGCGGGCGGCAGCGCTGCTGTTGTTGCGAGGCTGCTGCAGCCAGTGCGGCCGCCAGCGGCGCCAAGTGTGTCGCGGCAGGGCAGCAGCGACCGGCAGCAGCAGGTGCCGCTGCCGGCAGCACCAGCAGGTGCAGCTGCACCGCCCACGGTCGAGCAAGCAACAGTGGAGGCTCAGAATGAGGCACGGCCGCTGCCAGAGGAGCTGGCAGCAGGCGCAAGCAGGACCTCCACTGAGCTGGTGGCGGATGTCTCTGTGCAAGACCTGGTGGCCTTGAAAACAGCTGCCAGCGGGGACGCTAGCCCCACCAAGGCACCAGCAGCAGTACCATCACATGGCCAGCAGGCGCAGCAGCCAGAGGAGGGGCATGAAGCTGGGGCAGAGAAGGAAGGGTATGGCGAGCAGGAGCAGGCGCAGCAGGCTGGCGGTTGTAAGCAAAGCTAACCCCTGCCGTGTGTTGGTTGTGCGAGGTGATGATGTCTGCCCCTTGCACTGCAACTGTTAGGGTGCCATTGTCATACTGCGCGTGATGTATGATTTATTTGCGTAAGCCTGTAGGAAGTTTGGGAATATCCCAGGTCCTGGTAGCATATACTTGTGTGAGCAGAGCAGGTCGTCCCAAGCTATCTCAGTCCCTGACTTCGTGTCTGGGGCACGCGCAGCGCAATATATAGTCATGAATAGATATACAGATATATCGTGGATGTGCTAGACCTGAGGCAGGTCACAAGCCGAAATGCATGTAGCTTTCAAGCAGATCAGCAGCTGGCCATGCAACTACATCTACAGCACAGACAGGTTCATGACGGGGCTGTCAGTCTGAATCGGCAAGGCAAACTCAGGCCAGCAGCTGCGCTTCCCTGCCCTGTTGTCCTGGCCAGGGCCTTGCAATGCTGACCTTCACCTGCAGCCTTGCGCATACAGCTGCCTTGCCAGCTTTGGCAGGCCAGAACTGCAACTTGAAAGCTCCTGGGCTGCTCGTCCTGGTGAGGAAGCCCAGTGTTTGAGACAATAGAACCCTGCCAGCCCAGTATATCCATACCTCCTCTCTGATCGCATTACCTGCCACCCTAGACAAATATAAAGGGTGGAAGTGACTGGTCCAGTCAAGGTTTGCCCTGTCCAGGTGCCTCAATAGATCTTGAGTCAGCTCGGCTCTGGCAGGCAATAGAGTCCTATCTACTTGGACGCAGCCTACTGTCGCGGCATGTCGGACTGCGCCTTTGGCATCCCGCCCTTTCTGACCTGGACGACTGGATGACCAAAAGCAGAAGGTCTCCGGGTCTCAGCCAGTTTCGCAGCCCAGTTATTCCCTGGGCCTGCGTTCCGTTTGTGTCCCTGTGACTTAGCACCACCCTAAGAAGCCATGATGACTGCTTCTCGCATCGCTCTGCTGCTGGCTTTCTGCCTGGCTACCGTTGCAGCTCGGCCAGTGGACGAGCAAACCAGCTTGTCCTTAGACTCTCCGCTAGCTTTGACGGCCGAGGGGGCCCTGGTGCGTGGTACCGGCAATTGTGCAACCTCGCAGCTGTGCCACAGCACTGCCCCATCATGTCATGTGCCCGTAAGACTCACATGACTGGCGAGGTCTACACTTACAGCACGCCCACGCTCCCCGGTGTTGCCTTTTGGACTGCAGGCCAACCCGCACGCTGCCTTCGACCTGTGGATGACTCAGCACGGCAAAGATTACAAAGAGGACGTAGCGGTGAGTGCTCCAGTTGAAGCTAAGCTTGACAGCACCGTGTGTCAAGGGCGAAGGCGCCTGCCCAAAGCAAGTGATCACTGCCTGTTCGGGTTTGCACTAGTTACCACTGACATGCCCTGCTGCTCCACTGGCTGCAGGAGAAGGCCAAGCGGCGGTCGATTTTCCTCCAGAATGCGGCCCTGGTTGCGGAGAACAACGCCCGCAACTCCGGCGTGACTCTGGCCCTGAACGCGTTTGCCGACCTGGCCTTCGAGGAGTTTGCCCGGACACACCTGGGCTACCAGGCACCCAGGTAGGCACCCTAGCAGTGTGCCGCCTGCTGGAGGGACTGCCTGGAGGCAGGATGTGCGGTCACTGCTCAAGCAGGGGGCAGGCGCTTCTTTGCTTGCAGGCGTTCTTTGCCGCTGTGCTTCACTGCTGCAGGGCTGCGGGCACGCTTGGCAACGCCATTCGGACTGCCCGCCTTGTCTGGTATGAGGCGTTATCAGACTGGCCCTCTGATCGGTAGCCAGCTGCTTGTTGATTGGATGTTCCCTGGCCCGGTTGCAGTGCCAACCGGACTGCCACGCCCTTCTCCTACGAGGCCGTGGCTGAGGTGCCCGCCGAGGTGGACTGGCGCGACAAGGGCGCTGTGACAGGCGTGAAGAACCAGGGCATGTGCGGCTCCTGCTGGGCATTCAGGTGCGGTCTAAGGGCCTCGGCTCATGTGTTACTGGGAAGGGCCTGTTTTGGTGCAAGGGCTGTGCACAAGTGTCGTGTGGTGGAAGTGGGTAAGTCCTGCCGCTGCGGTAATGCTGGGGAGGAGCTTGTTGCTGTTGGTCAGGGAGGCGAGGCACTGCTGGCATAGAGGGAGGGTGCCCTTGTCTGTTAGAGGCAACTGCTTGTTTATGCTCCACCCCGCTGTGTCACAATGTTATTTCGGCTACCGGTTGTGTTGCAGCGCTGTGGGTGCGATTGAGGGTGTCAACTACCTGAAGACCGGCAAGCTGGTGTCCCTCAGCGAGCAGCAGCTGGTTGGCTGTGATCCTCAGGTAGGCAGGCAGGGGAAAGCAGGTGGCTGTCAGAGGATCATAGAAGCGGTGGAAGGGGACAGGGAGGCAACAGAGAGGGAGATGTGTCGTCAGGTTTAGCAGGGGCTGGTGGGTTGCAGCTCACACGGTGAGCCAGCTGGCCGGGGGGAACGGGGGGGGGGGGGGCAATAAAGGGAGGGAAAGGATAGGGTCAAGTGAATGGGAAGGAAATGACATGGGAGCGTCTCCCATGTCATTTCCTGGGGAATTGATGTGGACACCCTGAGGCCTGCTGACGTGATATGCCCAGGGACGCGCTGGTTGTTTGATTTCGTGGACTATGGACTAGTGGTGGTCGTCCGTGGCTATCCATAGTAAGACTTTGGCACATGGTGGGTACCTGCTCTGCAGAGCAACGGCTGCGGCGGCGGGCTCATGGATTATGCTTTTGAGTATGTGGTGAAGAATGGTGGGCTGGACACGGAGCTGGACTACCCCTACTGGAGCTGGGACCTGCCCTGCCAGCACAGGCGTGAGGAGCACAGGTAGGGGGGGTGGGCGGGGTCAGTAGGCTATGCGAGTCCTTGTTGTGTCAGGCTGAGACGACTGCGCTGGCGGTTGGTGTTCCTGTCGCTCAGACGTGGTCGAATGCAACGGCTGGCACCCCTGCCTGTGCTTGCACGTCCTGTCCCGGTTGAGCCCGTTGCTCGCCACATCAGCGTCACCATCACCACGTTCCAAGGCTGCAGGCAAACACACATTGTGCCTGCCGCTCGCTGTCCTATGCCAGCACTGCGGAGCTCCCAGCTGCTCAAACTTACGCTGCTTAAGCTGTCACCCTGCCTCAGCATGTCGTCCTTCGTTCCGCCTGTTGCGCCCTCTGCAGGCACGTGGTGACCATTGACGGCTACGAGGATGTGCCCGAGAACGACGGTGCCGCGCTGAAGAAGGCCATCGCTGGGCAGCCCGTGAGCGTGGCCATCTGCGCCAATGCCAAGCTGCAGCTGTACTCGTCGGGCGTGTTCACCGAGGAGGAATGCTGCGACCAGCTGAACCACGGAGTGCTGGCCGTCGGGTAAGCGCGCCTGGTGGTTATGCTGGGGCTGCTGGCGCTGGGCCTGGGGCTGCGTGAGGGGGGTTAGGGAAGCACAGCTGCGGGGTTCTTGCTCACCAGGCGTTGCTGCTGTGGAGGACCCTAGAGATTAACAAATGGGGTCTTTGTGAGAGGCTGGGGTGGCCAGCCAAGGTTGCCCAGGTGCGTCCAGGGCATGCGTATACTCGACGCTGTGAGAAGTGGCTACAAGTGAGGTAGAAACGCGCGTTACCCTTCGCTTTGCCATGTGCCACGCCCCGACTTGACAGCCGTCACCCATGTTCCCTCGATGTTCCTTCCAGGTATGCCGATGACTACCTGACCATCAAGAACTCCTGGGGCGCCACCTGGGGCGAGCAGGGCTACTTCCGCCTGTCCTCCGCTGCCAAGAGCAAGGAGGGCACCTGCGGGGTGAACAAGGTGGGCTGCCTTCCCCTGGTGATGGGCTTGTCGGTTGTCTGGAGCAGTGGGGAGGGGTTTGGGTGGTGGAGGGGAGGTCTTAGGGGTGGGTGTGTCGAGCGGAGAAAGGCACATGCAGCTTGATAAGGACTGGTGGGCGCAAACATTTGTGGAGGTTCGCTGGCTGCCAGGTCTACCACCACCTGCTTTTCAGGTAGTGTTGGATAGTTTTGAGCACACCCGGGTGGCGTCAGAGCCACACTGGCCCTGGTAGGAGAGGGGCAACCTCTCCGCCTCCCAGCCAGCACCCCTCGCTGCTGATCACATTACTCTTCACCCCCACTGACCTCCTTTCCTTCCTTGCGGCTCCTCGTGCAGGTGGCTTCCTATCCCGTCAAGAAGTCCGACCAGAACCCGCCCGTCTACGACATCTGCGGCTACTTTGGCTGGACCGAGTGCCCGCCCGCCTCCTCCTGCGTCTGCGAGTTTGACCTGTTCGGCCTCTTCTGCTTCCAGTGGGGCTGCCAGGCAACACCCGAGGCTCAGCAGGCGGCGTGAGCGCCGCTCAGCACGAGGTTGGATTGCACGGATACTTAACCGTCTGGCTTCCTTTTCAGTAGTGCATCTGAGTGTGACTGGCCAGCAGGAGCGTAGGTGTTGTGCTTGTGTCTGACTCCGACAGCCACACCCATCAGGCAGCACAGCATCCCCAGTGAACCTTGGTGCTGGGGGCGTCCCTGCACTCTGTGACGTCTTCGTTTGAAAAGCTATGTATCTCCATACTATGTCTGCCAGATGGTGTGAGTGTTCTGCCCTGTATTCTGTGCTCGAGAGGTGTGTCGGGGCTGTGCTGCGGACAAGTGTGCCCCCCATGGCGCACTGGCGCGTCCTGTCAGCCCTTTGTAGATTAGGAAGGCCTTCTTTTGTAAGCTACCTGTGTCCGATAAGTCGCACTCAATACGTTTAGCCCGGGATTCCTGGGATACTTCCTCACCAGTGGTTGAGGGCAAGCAGCTTCAGCAGCAGAAAGCGTGATTGAGCTAGGCAATGTTCCTGGTCGACCCCCCACTTCGTACTAGCCCTCAGTTTGCGTGGGTGACCCTGGTCTGGCCACACACAATGCCTAGCAAATTGCGGGCGAAGCTTTCAGGCGTGTACCCATCTTTTATCACATACTCGCTTTGCAACCGGCAGGAGCACCTCACCATCTCACTTTACAAAGGCCACCGAGGACAACCCAATGTGAATCTGTCCTGCATCAGCCTGCTCCTGCGTCATCCTGCTCCTGCAGTGAGAGGACATGCTTCCTGTCTCATGAAGCTGGTCCCCACACTCCACCGTGTTACCACACCCTTCCTCTCGTCCACTTCCAAATATGCCGTGTCAACACAGGATTTCCTCTGTGTCCTGCTGCCGTCCACTCACTCCACCATGTCACCACACCCCTCTCCCGCCCCATTCGCTGCCGCTGCCGCCGCCAGCGCCTGCTGCTGGGCCCCAGGCCCCGGCGCCGCAAGCCGCTTGCCATGCTTTGCCAGCCGCGCCTCCAGGGACGGCTCGGTTGCCCGCTTCAGCAGCTTGATGTGCTTGATGCCGCTGCTGCACCCCTTCCCCCTCTTGGTTGGCCCCGAGGTGGGTGCCTGCTCCTCGTGGGTAGTGCTGCTCCCCAGGCGGCCAAGCAGGGCGGTGAGCATGCCCGCGGCAATGAGGTGCCTACGTCAGGTCAGGGGTGTTTGGGGGGGGGGGGGGGAGAAGGATGGTGGGGAGGAACGAGGAGTGGCGCAAGCAAGTGAGCCTTGCTGGCAGGACATTCAACCATGTGAAAACAGGGAGCCTTTGCACTCGCAAGGGTGCTTAGGTTGCGTGGCTATGCCCCCCACTGCTGCTGCCTACGCTGTGTTTACTTGAGCAGCTTGGCTGCGCCTGTAAGTATGCCAACTTAGATCCCATCATAACCATGGTGGGGCACGTGCAGCTTACCTCGCCTTTTAAGTCCACCCTGCCAACACATACAGGCATACAGGCACTTGCAATGTAAGTAGAAACTCACCGCGTGTGTCCAGCTAGTCAACAGCACACCCTGCACCCTGCCATTTACGCCTGGGAGCCCGGTAGGCCCCTATGTGGGGCTTGCACCTCAACCCCCCAGTTCATGTCCTCTCATTCCATGCTCTCCATCGTAGTGTACCCTGCCAATCATATATACAGCACACCTCTCCTCACTTACCACACCACTCCCAGCCTACCTGTTCAGCATCTCCGACAGCACGCTGTGCACGCTGCCATGGTTGCCCTGGCTCCTCCGGAAGTGGAGGTCGGTGTAGGAGCAGGAGTAGAGTAGCAGTGGGGCCTCAGAGGCCAGGCAGTACTGCAGCAACCAGTGCATGCTCGTCTGTTGGTCTACTAGTCTCACAGCGCACGGACACCTGACCCTGCTGCCCTGAATACCCCACGGGTGGGCCAACAACGAGCCAGGGTGTAACATATCAGTGCATGCGGGCGGGTCGACCTCAAGCCCTCCATACTAGCGAAACACACCCCCTCCTGCCGCCCTTTCCGTTTCAATCGTCCAACTCCCTGTCCTCTGTCGCACCACTCACCACTCACCACTTTGCACGGACACTCCCAGCTTGCCAGGGGCATGCCTGGTGACACTGGTACCATGTGTTCAAGTTGGGGAGGCCACCCTACCGCAGAGGACAGGCCCTGCGGAGGCTTCACAGCGGCACCACACACTACTGCGCACGCGCACAGGAGGCACTGCGCTTACAAAGAGGCACTGACTTCCCAAGGCACGCGCACCTGCGGCTTGCGCGGCTGGGCGGCCGTGTCCAGGAGGGCGGCAACCACGGAGGGCTCCTCCTCGCCGCGGCCCACCATGAACAGCACGGCAGCCATGCAGCGCACCTGCGCCAGGCAGGCAGGCAGGCAGGCAGGCAAGGCATGTAGGCTGACAAGAGGGGGCACGTGAGGAACGGGACAGGCCAGGGGGAGCAATGGTGCTGTGCGGGGCACCTGAGCATTACTATTAGAAAAGTGTGCGCGAGTTCTAGGCCACTGGCAATACACTATGTGTGCCTTAAGGTGCTGCACTGGTCGAGCACACTGGTGAAATCAAGCAGGGAAGCAAGGCACTCAAGCACCTACACTGTGGCACTGGTCGGTGCCTTGGAAACCCCGCCAACACCCCCTTGCACCACCCGTGCTAGTCTCAGGCTGGGCTTGCGAGCCGTCCTTGCTGCCGCATTCGCAACCTTGTAGCAGGCCATGCCCCGCCGTGCGGCGCCACGCGACGCTACCATGGCCACTACGCTGTGCCATGCTGCGCTGTGCCTGTGCAGTACTGCTGCTATGCTGTGCCGCGCTGTGGCTCACGCGACAGCTCACCTGGTGCCAGAGGAAGGCGGTACCGCGGATGTACAGCTCGTACAGCTGGCGGCCCCCCCACCCGCACCCCTCCACCCGCTGTATCCGGAAGTCCAGAATGGTCCGCTGGAAGCTGTTCACGTGCGCGGCATCCACCTGCAGCCAGCACGGGCCGCAGACCGTAGAGCCGGTCAGCAGCTCTGGGCAGCAGAGAGCTGGATAGCAGAGAGTTGGTCAGCAGAGCTAGTGTTGCCCTTATCACCCTCCCACGCAGGCAGCACAACCATGACCATAATCGCCATGCCAACCATAACTGTTTGGGCACAGTCAGGCCAAGCCTGCCTTTGACAGGGCGCCCGCTATACCTTGAGGCCAGGGAAGAGCAACATAACACCACGCCACCGCCAAGCCAAGGGCCTACCATGCCCCGCTCTGCCAGCTGCCGGTGCCCCTGCCATGCTGCCTTGTGTGGTTGCCCCACCCCTGCTGCCACCCCCGAGGGGATCCCTGTGTGCCTCCAACCACCATGCCAAGCGTTTTCAAAGTGACTGCAGGCCGCGTATGCAGCACCCTCCCTGCCTTGCAGAAGTTTCGGAAGTCGTGCTCGCCAACAAAGTGGGCGGCCGCCTGCGCCATGGCGCCCAGGTCCAGCTCCGCCCCCGGCTGCTGCACAAAGTAGTACTTGTACTCGCGGAAGGCCGCGCTGAACCTGGGCACCAGGCAGCGGGTAGGGGGGCAGGGGGAGATGGTTGTAGGGCTTTAGTCGGGTTATCAAGAGCTTGGGTGCCACAGTGTAGTACTTGTACTCGCGGAAGGCCGCGCTGAACCTGGGCACCAGGGCGGGGGGGGACACTCTTCCTGTTTCTGTTTCTGTTCCAGTGCCTGCGTTCCAGCTTTCTGGGGCTTGATTCAAGCTAGGGGCAGCGTTCATGCCGGGTCAGGGGGGGCAGCGGGGCCCGGCCTTGGCTCGCATGTCATGCCAGACGGCGAGGTCCAATCCAGCAGGCTCTGTGCTGTATATTCCAGAGCACAGCTGTGGCGGGCCTTGGTGGCCCCTTGTGTACCATGTGTGGCGCCTCACAGCCCGGCGCCCTTACTCATCAGATGCTGCCAGCTGTCCATGCGCAGCATGCTGAGATCAGCACCTCTGCTTTACCCACGGCTAACACCCTGCCCCCCAGGCTTTAGCCCCGAATAAACATCACCAAGCGAGGCCCACACGCAGCCCCTTCCAGGCACTTGCACTGCGCTGCAAATAGGCGCCCCTCCTTCTCCCCCT
>BBXU01001778.1:0-15323 GCA_001598975.1 Parachlorella kessleri
CCCCCCCCCCCACCCCACACACACCCCCACACCCACACCCAAACACACCTGGCACTGAAATCCTGTGGCACGGGGGTCCAGCCAGTGATGCGTATATCCTCAGGCAGGGCCCTGTTGATGACAGTCGGGTAGTCGATCTCCGCTTCAGGCTCGGGCAAAGGCTGGGTTGACTTGACACAGGACCGCAGCGTCAGTGCCACCACCTGCACCCACGCATTGAGTGCCACAGCTGCGGGCGGTACAAGGCGGCACTGGAGGAGCAACGCATGGACCTACCCCACTACGCATGTAAAGAGGCATGGTGTTGGATGCATGTCATGTAGAATAGAGTGCTCTTGGTCCCGACCTGGCGACGTGGAAATGATCAGTCCATGTTGATCACTTCCGCATCCCATTCAGCCCTCACATCTCTCAGCATGGCTAGCCGCAACGCCCAGCGAGCTAGCATGGGCATGACTCAGCAGACCCGGTCCACCCAGCAGGCTCAGCAAGCCCAGCATGTGCATGCGCCACCCACCCACCTGTCCCACAGCAGACACGCCCTTGTCGGTTCGCCCCCCACGAGAGTACTGCAGCTCCTGCCAGCTGGCGCTGGGCCGGATGAGGCGCGTCTTCCTCAAGGCACGGAAGAGATGCCCCTGCCGACACATAAAGATATCAGGAGCGGCATATCAGCTACCGGGGTACTGGCTGTGCCATGGGCCATCACAGCCTCCTGCCAGTCTAGTAAGGACACCAAAGAACACAAGGCTGGATGAAGTCCGCACAATAAAAAATACTCGGTGTATGTGGGACAGCTGGCCCCCCCTCAACACCGAGCATGCACTCTTTCGAAACACCACAAGCAGGACCAAGCCATCTGCCACAAGAGTACCTAATCAGACACAATCGAGCTCAAGGGGTGCCCAAATACAAACAGCAGGACGACTCACCTCTATGGTTTCCTCAGTGTCAAGCTGTGTGGCAAAGCCCTGGTAGCTCCCCCCTAAATAGAGCAGCTCCAGAGCCACATAGCGGCTGTGGTACGCGTCAAAGTCAAGGTCCTTGGGCCCTATCCACCGCAGTCAACGCATTGGCATTACATATGCGAAAGTGTGGGTGTGATTGTGGCTATCTGCCAACTGCAGACAGGACATGCTGCCAACACCACCGGGATTTGCAGGCTGGATAGCTTAAAGAAGCCACGTCACTGGACAGCTCAAGGCAACCGAGCTGCGACTCACAAGAGCCCTTCAACCGACTGGTTATCGGCAGGGCTTTTGTACAGATGCAACCTTGCTGCGCGTCGGGGGTCAGCCAAGAGAGTGTTAACAATGCGAAACACACCTCCCTCCTGACCGCCCTTCTTGCGGCGCTTGTTGCTGTGACCCGCCCCTGTTGGCATGCCTTGTACACCCTTGTCCTCTGCCTCTCCAGCCCCTGGCTGCGCTGCAGCAGAGCCACTTTGCTCCTGGATTTCATCTGCCAGCGCTCTTAGCTTTGCTGCCAGCTCTGGGGCCCACTCATCAGAGTACTGCTGCCCAGGGAACAGCGTCTGGAAGAGCTGCTGGGGCGCCGGGCTTGACATGGCAGCGGCTGTCCTGCTGTCGGTGGTGCAGGTGTACTTCAACCTCCTCGCCAGTGATACCACGAGCACCGCAAGACTGCTGCGTGTCATGACATCGGGCCACTGGGCCACAACCTATGCGCCTCCTACAGTATCACAGTGTCTGGATAGTGAATTACAGCTGCAGCTAATGAACATGTACTCATGTAGACGCTGGTGTGTCTTGCGCGCTAAAGAACAGGCGGTGGCGGGTAGCCTTGGAGGCCAGAGGGTTCAGCTGGAAGGGTCTTGTGCTCGGTGATGCTGAGGACGAGGGCGAACTTGCAAGTGTTTCTGCTTACTGCTCACTGAAGGGGAGCTGTCCTGGGGGGTGGGGCGTTACAACACAGACTAGTGCCGCTCCTAAGTGCGCCTTTCGCACGGGCGATCCCTCCTGCTTGACAAGGGGGGCCTACAGGCATTGTCCAATCTTACAACCTCGCAGACCCCACCCGGCGTGGGGTTGCGCTCAGCACTCAGTCTGGCTTCAATGCAACTACTATGACCGAGCTTTGAACCACTGAATATCCCCCTCCTACCCTCTTTATATTGACTTGTCTCGGCGCATCGCTCCTTTGATAGAAATCTACAAGCCAGCAAGAGCCCGCCCTATGCTGGACACGGTATATTAGGCCGACTGCGTGCCGTGGACCCTCAAGCGGTACAGGCACGTATAGTCTGGGTGGCCATGGTTGCCAGACACCATCAGCCTCACACGCTCCACTAGTAGCCCACGCTGTGAATCATCCACTTGAGCAGTTTGAACTGCCGACCCGTTGATGGCATCGTACTCCAACTGCCCCAGCAGGTGAAGGCCGTCCTTTGCTGCCTGCCTGTTGATATCCACCTCGCTAGAGCTGTTGACTGCAGCCGTTGGGCTGCCAGCTTCTGGGCACTCCCCGATGCAAGCGTACAAGTGGAGAGTCTGAGGCGCGGTGCGGATGTCAAAGGCTATCGCTGCTGGGATGTGCTCGTAAGTGAAGGCCGTCGGGTTGATGCGGCGAGCCAGCTGGATGTCCACATGCCCGCTCTGGCCAGCCAGGGGCAAGCACTCCCCTGCATGCGTGCCATGCGAGAGAAGAAACTGCACAAGGAGACAGGGCACAGAGGGTTCGGCGCTGCGGGAGGGTGCTTGCAACTCAACACCAGGTCCCGAGGCATCGTGTGGGGTTGGAACAAGCATGGGAATATTCAAACAAGAACTGTCAGAGACGTGCTCCAGATTAGCACAGCAAGCTGGCTTGAGAAAGGGAGCACCGCGCCCAGTTTCGCCAAGGGTCAACAAAACTCCTCCGAGCAGTGGGCCTAACATGATCTGCAAGGGCCCATCGCACATGAAGCCCGCTTTTAACTTGCCTTATCTGCTTGTGGGTGGACTCCGGAGGGGCTGAAGAGGCTGGTGACCATTTTGCCGACCAGTCCGGAAGCTGTTGGGAGGCTGAGTAGGAGGGAATGACCCAGGACCCTGCCGCCAGCAGAGGCTAATGCAAAGTCTGGCATCCCCTGCACCTTGGAGGAAGCACACAGGGTGCGCAGGCACGCTTCAGGATGCTGAGACCAACAAAACGGTCTTTATCCGTCTTGGCTGTCAACTGCAACCCTGCTGTGTTACAGCACCGGCGACAAGATGCTCACATCAGCACCACCTCCTGTGTTGCTAGCATCAGCAAGCAGGTAGCATGGTTTATCGCCTCTCCGACAGCGTCCTCTTACCGTGCGGTCTGCCTCGAACAGCGCCATCCTCCTCTGCACCTCTGCCTGCACAAGCAGTGCCACTTCCTCCTGTGGGACTTGGACTGGCTGTGGTGTGTACACCGCAGGCGCCGGCTGTGGCTCCTGCCTTGAGCCAGGGCTGTTGGCACCCTTACTGGCAGCGGCTCCACCCGCTGCCTTGGTGCTCTCAGCAGCTAGCCTCGTCGCCTCCCGCTCCTGCCGCTCCCGCTGCAACTGCTGCTCCTGCTCCTGCTGTTGCTGCTGAAGCTGCCCCAGCAGCAGACCCTGCTCTATCACAGCTGCCTCCAGTGCCTTCAGATTTGCTTGAAGTTCGGCTGCAGTAGCACTGGCGGCTGCCTGGGACTCAGCCGTCACTGCCACTCTTAGCTGCTCATGGGACCTGGCCAGGGTAGCTAGTTGGCTCTCCAGTTGCCGCTGTGCTGCCGTCAGATCAGTCAAGCGCTTGGACTGCTGAGCTTCCTCCGCCCTCAGGCTTCCCAGCTGGGTGTTCAGCTGGCCCATACGGCTGCCCACTGCCTGCCGCTCTTGCCGCCACTGCCCGACCGCCACCGCCAGCAGCAACATCACGAAGGCCGCCGCGGCCGGAGGTGCGGCGGTGCGGAGATGTAGCCGGCCCAAGTGCAAGCGACGGCGGGCTTGCAGGCCTGGTGAGGCATCGCCGTCAGGTGTGCCAGGGCCGCCGCTGCCAGGCGACGGAATGAGGTCGGCAGGCAACTCAGCTACTGGCGACAGTGCCCGCTCGCCCTGCTCCACTTCCTCGCCTTCCTGCTGCACAATTTGAAACCATTGAGCAGGTGCCCAGGCAGGCAGCGGGGTGGTTGAGACCAGCTATGTGTAAATGGCTTGGTTACGGGCCACCGCAGGCATTAACCCATGCCACTGACCTCCTTCTTCGGCTGCGCTCCCAACTGGCTAAGCTGCTTAAGGGACTGAGTGAGTCGCTGGGATAGCGTGGGCTGGGGAGTTGCGTCCAGATCAGCAGAGATCAGCGCAGTTGGGACGGCTGCAAGCTCCTCAATCTGGTTGCTGGCCTCCCCAGGGTCTTCCTGCTTGGCCGCCTTCTTGGGCTGCCGCTTTCGTCCCTTGGCCGCAGGCTTCTTCTCAGCCGGGTCCATCGCTAGGGGTCACTGCCAGATGGTCTGGATGCAATGGGGACGCAGTACACCGAGTATTCTCAGCGGCATGGGCCGGGTTTGCCATGCATTGTTGTACTGCATGGGCTTGTACGGTTCATGATATGCAATGCTGGGCCCCTATCATCCCCTGGTGAGTGGAGATTACCTCCTGCTTATTCCCTTGTCACTAGTGCAGCCATAGCCATGTTCTCCATTCCTTCATATGACAGCTCGATGGCCAGTTGCACCTCTCCGAGGCTGTCGCTATGCAGTCCCCGGTGTTGTCACTTGCATCCCTCCAATATCTTGCCTGGGAGACAAACCGGATTGGGTAGCGCTAGTCAGCCTCTAATCCAGGAGGTGCCCCCAGCTTGGCAGTACCAGAGTAACAAGATAGCCGTTGCTTGGCTTTTGAAATTTTACGTTGCCGCCCTTGGCTACCAAGTGGCAACCTGGTGTCAAGCTTGCCCGCTCTAGGGCTTCTATGCTGTCCCATAGCATATCTCCATCCCCTGCCCACACGTGGCAGGGTGCCCTGCACGGAAGCCGGCCTATACCACAGTCTAGGGTGTGTACAATCCTGGCAGATTTGGTGGTAGGCGCTGGGAGCCCACAAAAACATTTTGAGTACATAGCAGCCAACAGTGCCACTCCGTTTGCCAACACAGCCCTGGGTTTCTGCCTAACCGTGCTTGGGAACGCAAAAACTTAAAGCCGTTCTGTACACATCTCCTCCCTGCCGTCCCAGCAACGTCCAGGACAGCAAAGGTTGAGGGCGAATGCAGCTTTGCAGTAGCATCCCCCCCCCCCCCCTTGACATACAGGTTGTATCTCCGTCTGCAGGGCTGGGATGGAGGCGGCACACCAAGGGCCAACCGCAGGCTTCAAAAAAGCATGATCAAGCATGACAGCCACGACCGTAGAACAAGGTGGTATCAGCAACTTTTATAACTGCATCTTTTAAAACAGGAGGGGCCTGGCATCGGTGGATGACAGGGTCTGAGAAATCGAACCCTTCCGTGTTTGCCGTGCTTTCTTCCCCTGGTCTCCCACCGGGTCGCCAGGTCAGCTGGCCCAGCTGGAGCCAGCTGGCTTTGGGGGCTGTTAATCCAGGACTACAGTTCCGTTGCATTACCAATGTCAGAGACAGCGGCAGCTCCCCCTCAGCCAAGCAGCCTCCCCGAAGGGGCTGGTGCAGCGGGCGGGGTGGATGGCTCGGACTTATCTGCGCAGTGGGCCTCCCTCATGAGCGCCTACGCGGGTGCTGGCCAGGGCAAGGGCCAGCCGGCACTCTCGGCGGGCCAGTTCGTGGCAGGCACCATGCCGCTGATGCCACTGGGCGGGTTTGCACAGGTGCGCCTGGGCGCTGCCGCTGCCTTCTTTTAACTATCCTGCTTGTAGACACACCCGATGTTGTGCCCTGCAGCCCTTCATGTACCCTGCGCCCCTCTTCTATGGAGGGATGCCAGCACTGCATCCAGCCTACACAGCGCTGGCTGTGGGGGGCGAGGGGGCTGACGCCAAGCATGCAGCAGGCGATGGCGAGCAGGGCAGCCAGGTAGGTTTAGGTACATACGTTGTGGAAACCGCAAGGGCTGCAAAGGCAGTGTGGGAACGGCATTAGCATCGGCAGCACCTTAGCAAGCTGAGATGTGAGCGACTGGCTGTGACAGCATGTCATGGACGCGCTGCACCCTAAGGCTCTGCTTTCATGTTGCAGGATGAGCACACAGACGATGAAGGCGGTGAGGCAGGGAGCAAGGACCCGGACGGCAAGAAGAGCGGCAGTGAGAGCAAAGGGACCGCCTCTGCGCTTGGCAAGCGCAAGAGCGCAGCAGGGCTGGGGGTCAAGTCGCAGAGCAGTGCAGCGCTTTCGCTGCTCGCCTCCGCCGCGGCCAACAAGCCTGGCCAGGGGAACGCTGCGGCTGCCGGCGCGGTGGCAGCTGCTGCTGCCGCGGCGGCGGCGGCGGTGGCGGCGCAGCAGACGGCGGCGATAAACGACGTGTGGGGCACCCTGAACGGGCAGCCGCCTGGGGTGGGGCCGGCGCCAGACTTGAACCGCATGGCATCTGACGCACAGATGCAGCAGCTACTGGTGAGTAGGTCTGAGCTGCAGCGGCTAGAGGTCTTGAGGCGTGACTTGGGTCGTGTGCACAACTCTGGGTCGAGCGGTAGCTGGCTGCACGCAGGTAGTGGGGTTCATGTTCGTGTGTTTGACTGGGAGCAGTGCGACGATTGCCCATGACAGGGAAAGCCAACACTGAGACTGTGGTAAGGCCCTCCCAAAGGATCCCTGCCTCAGCAGTGTGACATGCCAGTGCCGGCGTGGGCAAGAGGGGGGCCTGGGCTGATATTGGGTCCTCGCAGGCTGCCTTCCACGGTAGTGTGTCTCTAGTTGCAGGCCATGTCAGGAGCCAGTCTTGAGCAACATGCCTAAGCTGGGCTTGGGTGCTTGATGTGCTGTTGCTGGGTCTGCACCTTGATGTGCTTGCTCCTTTTTAGTTCCCCACCTGCTGCACGTGTAGTACCGGGCAACCAAGGCAGTCCTTTCACTGCACCACCTGCTGTATGTGTTGCACTGGGCAACCAAAGCAGGGCTGGAGGCCAGCGGCAATGCTTGGGCGTGAGGAGGTGTCAAGTGTGGCGTGATGGGCTGCACACTTCCATTCTCTGCTTCCGTGGTAGCGAGGAGTGAGTAGGGTACACTTGGTGGTATGTTGCCACAGGCCAGCGGCAACCTGGACGAGCGGGAGGCCAAGCGGCTGCGCCGCAAGCAGTCCAACCGCGAGTCCGCGCGGCGGTCGCGGCTGCGCAAGCAGGCAGAGTGCGAGCAGCTTGCGCGGCAGGTCAAGGACCTCATCACAGGTGGGTTGGTGGTGGCGGGGGGGGAGGGGTATGTGCGTGCGGGAGGGAGACCTGGTGGGCACTTGCAAGGTGGCAGCTTTATGGCATCCTCATGTTTGGTGCGGTGGGTGTGGGGGGCGGGTGTTGTGCAGAAGTGAGAAGCAGATGGGTACATAGTTGCATTGGAGTTCGGCCATGCACAGAGGGGCGCCTCACAGGTGCTCGGGCACAGATCTTCCTTCTCTTGGCATGGCTTGTGTGCAGAGAATGCACGGCTGAAGGAGGAGAAGCTCCAGCTGGGCGCCCAGATTGAGATCCTGACGCACAAGCTCTCCATGACGGTGAGCACCTTGGCGTGACTGCTGGCAGCTTCGGCAGTTTCACTGGCCACTCCTTAGTCCGTCAGTCAGCGCTGGGCTTTCTTGGGTTTCTGGACTGCCAAGGGCAGACAATGTTAGCTGAGGATGATGAAATGGCTGCATCTGCTCTACCTTGCTTAACACCCATGTGCGAAGTATATCTTGACCAAGGCTGATAATGCCTGTATATCTCTGCAAGTGTGATATGTTTGACTTGGCGCTGCTGCTTCCTGCAGAGCGCACTGCAGCTGTCGTTCAACCAAAGCGAGCTGGATAAGATCCAGGCGGATCTGCGGGCCAAGCAGACTCAGCAGGCGGCCGACATGGCAGCAGCCATGGCGCAGGTGGGCGCGTCGTGGGTGCAGCAGACGTGGGACATTGGGGAGGGTTAGTGTGCGATAAAGTGCAGTGCCTGCGCGGTTTCCCCCTTGGCAGTGCATGTCCTATGTGATAGAGCTTCGCGCCAGCTGTACACAAGTACAGAGGCGTTTCTGCCATACCAGCATAGTCCTCTGATATACCAGCTCCCCTCCGAGCTTTCCAAAGGGATGACTTGGGGTTGCTGTGAACGGCCACCATAGCCCTGGGTGAGGGTGCGCAGTCAGATTTTTAGGTGGCAGTGCACATGCTGCAACATGTTCTGCAATCTTACATCCTGCTGTATGGTAGGGCCCTTGCTTGTCAGCCTGATGGAGAGACTGCCTGACACCTCTGATGTCACTATGTCAATGTGCGCCTGTGCAGGTGAACGCGACCCTGAATGGCAGCGCCTCTCTGGCCAACATCAAGGACGAGGATGACGAGCAAGAGCAGCAGGACTCCGAGGCCACCTCGGATGGCAACCAGTAGGAGGTCTGGGAGCGAGTTGTTAAGGGGCTGGCTGGTTAAGTAGCATGATGACAACTGGGGGCTGGGTTAACCCTGGCTGCGCCCACTGGGGTGAGCGCCGGCGCCTGCTGCCTGCTCTGGTCCGGGCGCACCGCAAGTCCTTATCTGTAGCTATTTGTTGTGGATGGTGCACCATCAACGTGGTAGGCAATGCAAACGGTGGAGTGGACGTGGTATGTACCGTTTATAGGCCTCAGCTGCGCTCCAAGTTGCCAGGGTGCCGCCGTGCCTGTTGCAATTGGCTGAGCTATCTGCCTTGGCCTTCGCAGAAAGGTTTACCTGGTGTCTCCGGTGCATCTGCTGCCCGGGTTTGCTTATGCACCGCCGGGTATGCAGGCTGCTGGATATTACGGTGCCTTCTGGCTTTGGTGTGGTTGCTGGGACTGACGGGCGTGTGGCTTTGGTGTGGTTGCTGGGACTGGCGGGCGTGGTGAAGAGTACTGCTGTGGTTTACCCGAACGGAACGCTGTGGGCGACAGGACTGGTGTGCAGACCCCTGACTTGAGAGAGATTAGGTGCCGTTTACTGCGTTGCTGTGATACGCATTTCAACGGCAGTTTGACAGTTGGCTTGTCCTTTTTAATCAACCTAAATGGTTTGACTGTGTGCCCGTGGACATATTGCACCAATCCTTTCTCGCCTTGTTGCACAGCCGAGCTATGTGGGGAAGCATGGGGGTGCCTGCGTTTTGCCTGAGCCTGGGTTTTGCTGTCGATTTCCTACTGGGTCTAAAGGGGGGGGGGGTCCCTCCCACCCACCTTTCTTCACAACATGTGCGCATTTTGTTCTTTCTGGGGTAGCAGATGTGGGTGTGCTTGGCTTGCTTTCCCATGCGTGAATGGATTGTTGCAAAGTGAAGAGGGCAGTTGCACGTGCCTCTGGCACGTTTGTCGGCTCAAGAGGAAAGTAGGGGTTGGCAGACATGGTTGACAGTCTTATTGTCCTCCATATTCCTTACGTGTAAAGCTGCTCCGCTTTCGTGGGAATTCCGCCCTTCGGGTAAACACGTACAAGGATGCTCAGAAAACAGCCCTCACAACTTGAAGGCACGCATGCGCCTGGTGGCGTGGGCACCTGGTCCTGACAGCTGCACAGCATTAGCTCACACAGGCCGGCGGTGGGCGATCAGCAGTGGATTTGGCAGCTCTCTATGATACCTCTGGACAGAAGCGAGCGTTTACCAGTATAGCAGCCCAGCCCTGTCGGTAACAGTTCACCACAAACTCTCAATCCGCACCACCTGCCACCATCAGCAGTACATGAAGTGCAGGCCCCTGGTGACCAAGCAGAGGGAGCGCAGCAGCGCAGTGAAAAACTACTGGCCAACGGTAGGCTGCACGCTACCGCATGCCAGCAACTCACAAGCATTGGAAGGCATAGCAGTGCTCTGAGTCTAAAGTAAGCAAGTGTACAGGCTGCCAGCGCAAGTCAGCCGCGGTAGAGTACAAAGTGCATGCCTGCCACCAGGTAAGGCAGATGCACGCAGGTTCTTACAATTTCATTGCAGGTCGAGACCTCTGTTGCCGACTTCAAGTAAAGAGGGAGCTACTCGCAAGTGCAAGCCCACGAGTTCTGACAACACCGCTCAGCGCAGCGTGACAGGCCAACTGGCAGCATCCGCCCCGGGGGCCAGCCCCAGCCATTGCATTCGACCGCCGCATCCATGGCACACGTACCCCCCCAACGCCAGCGGCTGCCCGCCTCCTCCCTCAGGGCAGCTTCTCAGCGCCGCCGCGGGGGCCCCCGCCAGCCCTGGCCGCCCCCGCTGCCGCCGCAGCGCCGTTCCCCGCCAGATCCACCGACGAGTCGTTGGAGGACGACGACCCCGGCTCCCCACCGTCCTCCTCCGCCCCCGGCAGCCGCTGCAGCGCCGCGTCCCTGTAGCTGGTGATGGCGGCCACGGGCAGCTGGCGGCGCACGATGCGGTTGACGGTGGTGAAGAGCGGGTAGTCGGCGGCCCAGCCGCGCTTGTGGAGGATGGCCTGCACCTCCTCCGAGGTCAGCACCCCCTGCAGCTTCTGGCCGGCCAGCAGGGAGGCCTGCAGTCGAATGAAGCATGTGTGAGGAGCTAACTCATCAAGTGTTTGTGTAGCATGGAGGAGTGGATGTGTGAGGTAGGGTCACCACCAATTAGTGCCCCTGGCCGGCCAGCAGGGAGGCCTGCGGTACCCAGCAAGATATAAATAGCGATTCATGAAAGGGCTGTCTAGCAGGGAGGCCTGGGAGCTCTATCGTTCTCCCCGGTGGTCACCACTTGTTGGGTGCCCTTGGCCGGCCAACAGGGAGGCCTGCAAGCGAATGAAAAGCATACGAGGCCGACTGCCATGGTTCGCTGACGCCTACCAGAAGGTTGCAGGGCAGGGGTCCAACCTTCAGAAGGACAGGATAGCAGTAGGAGGCCAACAGCATGGCGGCAGGGGTTGGTAACACCGGTCAAAATCATAAGCAGGCTCCTGATGAATGCGACAACGTGATGCAGCCGCAACACAGCCCATGTGTGCGCTACCACGGCCCGCCCAGGACCAACGGCCACATCTAAACCCAAGCCACCCAGGGTTGAATACAACAGTCCTCACCTCCAGCTCCTGGAAACTGGCCGGCTGCCCCGCTGCCTCCCGGCGCGCGTACTCCCGCGCCACCAGCCGGTTGCGGCCGCCGTAGCAGGTGGCGATCAGGTCCGCCACGCCGCACGACTCAAAGAAGGTCTCGTCGCGCACGCTGGGGTACAGCGCCTTGGCGAAGCGCCGCATCTCGTTCAGGCCGGCCCGCATGACCGCGGCCTGCGGCAGGCGGGCAGGGCACACAGGGGGAGGGGCAGGGGGGGGTGGGAGGTGGCAGGGGTAGGCACATTTGGTGCAGGGCTGGCGGCCTGCTCCGGCGGGATACGCAGGCTGCAGGGAGCGGGGACAGGGTGCAGGCTGGGGGGTGGGTGTAGAGCATCCGCCGGGAGCAGGCTGAGGTCACGCCCAGCGCGTCGGTCCCGGTGGCCCTTGGGAATCGTCTCCATGACCTTGGTGTTGGGCCTCAGCCCCAGCCCCTCCACTACCCTGACCCTAAACCCTAAACAGCACCTTCCTGGCGCTGCGCATCGTTCCATTACCTTGGTGTTGGGCCCCAGCCCCAGCCCCTCCACAAAGCCGGCTGCCAGGGCGACGATGTTCTTCAGCGTGCCGCACATCTCGGCGCCCACCACGTCGTTGACCAGGGTCACGTAAAAGTAGTCGGTCTCAAATAGGTCCTGCGCACAGCATGCGCAGCAGCGCCTGCTGTAGGGGGCTCACACAGGGAGCCAGAGTCAGGCGGCTGGTGCTGGTGCAGCTGGGTATTGCTGCTACTCGAATGTGGCAGGGGCGTATGGCCACGCTGCTACCTCAAAATAACATCTGCCCCGCCCCTGTGGTCACTGTTCTGACAGGCACCCGCCGTATCGCCGCGACAAAGGGTAGCCTGAGGTCTTAGGCCAGAGGACAGCCGTCCGCCTGCCCTGGCAGCACCCACGTGTGCAAACATGCGGACAAAACATCCCTCCCTCCGCCCCAATCTCACGCCCACACCTGCAGCACCGGCTCGTTCGCCCCTAACCTTCCCTGACCTTATGCATTGTTGCGTGCACCATATCCATCTTTGATATCACACCCATGTGCAATACATATAGGTACCCAGCACGACTGGGTTGGCCCTTTCTTTCTTCATCTCACACCCGCTCACACCACCGGCTCCTTCCCTTGCGGCCCCCCGCCCCCACCTTGAGCACTTTGGCGTTGTCCAGGATGTTGTAGCCGATGGTGGCCTCGCTGAGCTCCCCCTTGGCAATGTCTGCCGCGATGTTGGCACCCATCAGCACCGAGCAGTCCAGCCCCAGCTCCTTCCGCACCAGCTCGCTGATGAGCTGGGGGCCCTCGGGCCGCACACGCATGCCCTGCACAGCACAGGCGTGCTGTCGCTGGAAGAACGGGCCTCAGCTTGCCACATGCCGCTCCTGGGTGGTGTGCCGGTCATACAGCTTGGCCTCAAGGGGCCGAATCCCACTTCCGTCTGGCCAAGACAGACAGGCCACACGCCCTGCAGTTCACCCACTGTGCAGCCCCATCCAGCGGAGCTGTATCCCACTCTTTGGCTGCTACATGGGCGCAGGGTGGGTCCATGGGCACCGACAGCCACAGCGAGTTTCGGCTTTCCAACCGCAAGCGAGGGGTGCTGCGCTTCGCATGCACAGCTAGCATGGCCCACGTGGGGTGAGTTGGGCTTATCAGGCTTGGTAGTAGGAGTACTACAGCTCTAGGTGCCTAAGAGCCAACAGTAGTCAGTCCCAGGCAGGTAGGGGCAGCTGCGGCATCATTTATCCTGTCCTTGACCCCAGGTTGGCAGGGCAGCATGCAGAGCATGTGCACCACCCTACAAACATACCCTGCATCCAGCCAGTGCAATCCGGAGCCGCCTCTCCCCTGCCTGCGCTTACCTACCACGAGCACCACAAACATACCTCACCCCCCTTCCCGCTCGCCCACCTTTGTGAGTGAGATGGCAATTGCGTTCTTGTCCGCCACCCCCGACAGGCGCTTGACGATGCCGCCGATGAACTGGTGGGGAGCACAGAAGATGAGGACATTGGCGCCCGCCACGGCCTCCTGCAGTGCAGCACCTTTACTTGTGTCTGTCAGGGAGTGAGAGCACCACAGGGGTCAATGCCAGCTGTCAAGGGTGTGCCCTGTTGACAGCTGTCCGTCTAATGCACCTCAAACGTGGGGCTGGGAATGAAGGCAGTCACGGTAACCAGGCTGGAGCGAGGCCAGTGTGTCTTCCAGCCCTAGGCTGCTACGCACCTCTTCCGCAGCTCCGAAAGCGCAGCGGACATAATACATGCCAGGGGAGGTGGCAGTGACAACTGCATGTGCGCCTTGTACTGGCAGGTGCGCTATAAGAGTCCAGGGGCGGAGTGACTCATCACATGCCCAATTGGTCATGTGGGACAGACATGAGCCCGTGCCACGTGTGGTGTGCTTCACCGATGTGGGCCATAGCCCTGCCCATGCCATGTGTGCTTCACTAACCTCCAGGCTGGGGACTGCCTTGACGTTGCTTCCCAGGTCAATGCTGGGCAGGTACTTGACGTTCTCGTGGCGCTCATTGATCACCTCGGTCAGCTTCCTGCCGGTATGTGTAAGTGTGAATGTGGGAGGGGGGGGCAGCGTGGGGAAAGTTGACTCATGATCACGTAAGGAAATCGCTCACAGAGCACTGGCCATGCTCCCGTACTGACAGCACAACACGGACGCATGCACGCATCACGCAAGGCAGCAAATGACACGTGACATACCACGAGGCGATGGACACCCCTACCCCTCGTGGTCGCACACTGTCTCCAGGTACGCTGGGAACAAAAGCTGGCTCAACCTGCCTCACCTGCCCTCCCCCTCCTCCTTGCACCCACACCCCTTTCCCCCCACCTGAGAGCAGGTCATGCCGACTAACATGACTCACCTGCCCTCCACCTCCTCCTCGTACACCCACATCCTCACTTCCTCTATGAAGCGGTCCCCGGGCTTGCGCCCCCCGCCCACCGTGTTGGAGGCCACCAGCTTGACAGCACTACAAGCCCAAGCGCCTGCACAGGGCCGGAAGGATGCCATGGAAAGCTGCGTGCCCAGGAGGTGCGGCTGAGCGCCATGCTGCATGGCGACAGAGCCGCTTAGCTAACTTTCCGTGTGTTAAGAAGCACTTCTGCGTGGGGTACCTCACCTGCTGCACACAGGACATGATGCAGCCAAGCCAGCATAGCCACCCTGCCCAGGCGCCCCACATGGCATCATCATGTCCCCAGTAAAACGCCCCAGCCATGACCCTGTTGCCTGAGGCTGCGGTGGCCACGTTGTAGCAGTTGCACGGGGCACCACGGAGCCCCACCACCATCTGCCGGCCCCACCGCAGCTCACCAAAGCCTACCATGGCAGTAGACGCAGCTGGTGCTGTCATCACTACACCAGGTTGACTCTGCCCAGCCGGCCGCAACAGCAGCAGCAGCAGCAGCCGCAGCAGCCGCCCGGCTCCCCACCTGAGCCTATCATGGCCACACGGTAGTGCTGCAGGGCCGCCCGCAGGGTGTCGAAGGAGTCCACGAACCAGTCAGCACCCGCCATGACGGCCTGCCGCCGGGCCACACCTCCAAACCCGACGAACACGTCCGCCCCGCGGGTGATCTGGACGGCCTCCAGGTCAGTGATGCCATCCCCCACCTGCAGCCACCATTGTGGCGGGCGCTTACTCCATTCAGTCACCTCTCAATGTCATTATGGGTTTGTGATGCCGTCGCCCACCTGCAGTCACCCCGTCATGCCGGGCCTTTGCTGCTTCCAAGGTACCGTTCAATATCCTGCGCTATCCCCCACCTGCAGCCACCCCGTGTCACGCCGGGCGGGCCCTTGCTGCTTCCAGGTGCCCCTCCATGCCAGACACACTAGTTGGGCTACGCAGGGAGGACAAGGAGTTGGGGGGTGTGGAGGACGAACCTGGACGGAGGTAGCCCTCCTGTTCCTCCTGGAGGGTTGGGCCGCCAGCGCCTGCCCCCTCGCTCACTAGGGTCACACCCGGGTGGCGTGTAGACCCTGGCGGCGGGATTTGGGGGCGTGCAGCACATCATGGCACACCATGCAGGCCGTTATGTGTCCCCTACCAGCCGCCCCAGCAGCTCCGAGGGTAATAACACCGAAGCAGGCATGCAGCGTGCACCTTCAACCCCCACCTGGATGACTCCAGCCCTTCACCGCCTTCACTGCTGCCTCCCACCTCAACCCCATGGAT
>BBXU01001780.1:0-85875 GCA_001598975.1 Parachlorella kessleri
CATCTTTCAGTGCATCCGTCACCAGCATCCTAGGGGGCGGGGTGATCCAAGGGGGGTGCACCCTTCGCCAGCTGCCCTTGCTCAATAGCCGAGGTTGTGATCTGGCCACTTGACAAATGATCTGGGACCTTGGAAAGCTGAACGTGCAAGGACCGATACAGCCGGCTGTCTTTCCAGTGAGCACCGGCATGCAGAGGGCCCGCGGCTGATGGGCCTCGTTGTAACGTGACGTACCGCAGGTCTATAGCGGTCTCGAGGTGCAGGCAACAGAACTGTTCAGTAGGAGCAATACTTGGCTCTTTGACTGCCTTTCCAAGGGCAGGGCGCTAGACGTACTCCTCTGTACTGTAGGGAACCAAGTTGTCCGGAGATGGGAAATTGTGCGACTCCTACTGCCTAAGTTACACTTTATTTCAATAACTTGCACTTGAAGTAAAAGGGAACGTCACCGACGTGCACATCATGGCAGCGGTGAGTGGCAAGGCGGTTGGGAGGCCTGGCCGATGTGTAATTACTCTTTTCTACGTTCTGCAAATGAAGCGGACAGCCCTTGATAGCATCCTTGCCTGCTTGCCAATACCCACCGTGCTTGGTCTCATCCTTATATGTTCAAGCAGGCACAGTCGCTGCCTTCTCGTTGCTGAGAGGGCAGGTAGTTCGCCCTGCCTGGGCCGCTACTCACTGGGCCTGCCCTGTTGTCTCTACCTGCAGCTTGTGCCAGTCAACCCCAAGCCCTTCATAAATGACCTGACAGGGAAACAAGTGATAGTCAAGCTCAAGTGGGGCATGGTGAGTGCCCGCTGGCTGGAGGTGGAGCATGGGCAGCTGGAGTTCATGGTAGCCAGCGTCAGTGGGCCTGTCTGTGACAGCAAGGTATACGCCCCTCAAGTGCGCCGAGCGCTGCTTGACTCTTTTGCACTATAGACTCATGCACGATTTGGTTTGCGGTTTGTGCAGGAGTACAAGGGGTACCTTGTGAGCACAGACGCTTACATGAACCTCCAGCTTGCCAGCACAGAAGAGTACATTGATGGGCAGGTGAGCGCGCATGCGGGCTTTGTTTGTTCGTGTTTTCACGCATTCTCAGCTATAATAAGTGGCGCTGCTCAAAGAAGGACAGCTGTGAGCCAGCCATGGCAATTCATACCTCGTCAAAGAGGACCAATAAGAGTGCCTTGCCAATTGCCAATATCTGTTGATGGCGCCAGGTGGTACGGTCTGCGAGTTTATAACCTGAAACCCGGCAGGGCAGCGCAAAACATCGAATGGCAGGGTGCCTGTACCTGAGATTTCACTGGGTACCTAGGACAGCGAGGAGGCAGCAGGGGAGCATCGTACGGGGTAAGGAGCCCATGCCTGGAGTGTGCTTATATCACTAAGCAGCCCTTTCACTGTGCCTTGCAGTTCACGGGCAGCTTGGGGGAGGTGCTGATCCGGTGCAACAATGTTATGTACCTCAGAGGAGTGCCCGAGGAGCAAGATATGGCCACCTGACATGTTGGGTCGCGGTGGCGACGAATTGCCTGCGACTTTTGGCATCGCGGGAGCGTGCCAGGGCTGTGAGCAAGGGAGCAAGAGTGTATCCGTTCTTGTGCTGCTGGCCTGGCCACCTTTACGTTACCCTTTATGAGCTGCGACTGCTGATGGCATGGCTGCCACACAGTGTTGCTTGACGAACTGCACTTGTATTCAACTTCAATGTCTAGGAATATCTGAACATCCAGTAACTGTTATTAGCATGGGTGGCAGGTAATGCGAACAGGGACTGAGGGCTGCAGCTGTACAAAGAGGACTGGTGTTATATTGGCAAACAGTGTTTCCAAGAGTAGCGCACTGCTCTGCCAGGGGGTGTGCTCCGGGTGTCAGCAGGGTGGCTCAGCCTAGAAGGCCCAACCAGTAGGTGGATAGCAGTGGCGGCTGATGCGGATGGAGGAGTCCTAGTGTGAATGGCTAGGGGTCTAATGCCAAGGCCTGCAAGATTGCGGATAGTCCAAATCAGTGGAATCTTCAGGGCACCACTTCAAGCAGTAGTGAGTGGTGCCTTTACTATGGTCGACTGGCCGCTTTACCACTGGCAACCGCCTCTTCCCTCTAGCTTACGTTCAAGAAGAAGTCGGCCTGCCTTGCAAGAATTTCTGGCAGCAAGGAAGTCGGTAGCATATCCTACTAGGAGTCCACGAGCATGGAAATAATACTATACAACAGAACAAGAAACGTACATAAGAGCACACTCGAGGAACACGCACCAGTGCCACCAAGAATTTTGAGGCGTCGTTCTTTGGAAATTTCATGAAGATCCTGCTCTTCTCAATATCACAGCAGGGCACACAAAGCATATTAACTTCACCGCCCACACAGTGGCAACACCTGGACCCATCCGCACAAGCATCACACACCGTTAAAACACGACTCCACTTGCATGTAACACACCATCAAAAACAGAATATTTTGGGATGCGCTGGGACACACACTCGCCACCACACTTGATGGCGATTGCAAAACCAAAGTGCACACCGGGGTCGTGGATGGGGTGCCCAAGCAAAGACGCTAAGGGCAGAAACCACTCGAGCACTGCCAGTGAAAATTACTTCAGGTCTGTCAACACCAACATATGCGTGCTCAACACACGTGTGCCTCTAACTCATGCAGGGGAGGAGGATGCCGCTAGGGTGCATGAACCACTGATAGCTATGAAAGGATACAAAAGCACTAAATCCTGTACTAAAATTAATTAAGACAGGGGCTGGGGCACTGCCAGCCCCGTATCCTTAGGTGGTTCCCTAGGTAGAAGACCCATTGGGCCTCAGGCCCTTGAGCCAGCCACTGACCGAGTGTGGAGGGGGAGTTTGACCGAGGAAGGCGGCTTACTGTTCTAGTTGCCGTCCTCGAACAGCATCTCGTTCAGCAACTGCAAGTTAGCACATGTAGGATACCATTCAGCTGTCACTCTACGCAGGTGGCACCCTTGCGTTTGCAACCCAAGTTTGCAGTGCCTCCTCACAGGTGACTAGACACAGCTGCAAGTCAGCATATGCAGAGGCAGGTGTAGACATGTGGGCAGCTGGCAAGAACCACCGAAACTAGCACGGACGCACCAAGGGTTTTCAAGCACTGGGTCACCCACACCACAAGTACCGGCAAACAGGGCACTTGTGATGTTGCCCAGCAACAACTCACCAAGGCGACCACAGTGGCAGCGCCAGTGATCCACATCGCCGTCAAGGGGTCCTGGCCGCGCGCCACGCAGATGGTGGTCACGGCCAGTGCGCCCAGGCCGGCAGAGAGGAAGTCATAGCGCTGGAAGAGCTCGCCAGCGTTCCGCTCCAGTGTGTCAAACACAGACGGGCTCTCTTTGTTCTCTGGCGAGGCCGAGGCACGGACTGGTGTCCGGCCGGGTAGGCGCCGCTGCTGCTGCTGCGCATGCCGCTGCGACAGCCGCTGCCGGCTGCTGCTGCTGCTACTGAGGAGCCTGGAAGAACTAGCGAACGCTGTGCAAGACATGGCGGCTGCTTGGGACTGCAGAGAACTAGAAAAGACAGGCTTAAGCGCACCTACAACGTGGGAGGAGGTACAACCGTGCTGGCAAGTACTCGTTGAATGCTGCAGTCAGGCGCTTAAGACAGCAGTTTTGACTGTGCAACTCCTTGTGTGTGTGAGAACGCGCAGCGGCCGCTCACCGGTGGGCAGGGAGTGGCTCAGACGGGGTTGGTTGAAGCTCTTAGACTTGAGGACGGCTCTCTGCGGCTTCGAAGCACGGCAACAAAGCTCAGAAAAGAAGTCGAACTGATGAGGACTGCTTGTAGGCCCAGACACACGCCGACCCCTTGCCTCGGATCCTGAAGATTGTGAGAATCTCTTCGGATGAGGCAGGGGGTTACCTAGGGGCCGCGCTGTTGAAATTGAAAATTCGGACATCAAACGCACCCGATACCAGATTAGATCCAACCACACAAACAAGTTGCAAATTGCAACGCCCTGCTGCTGCTTTGCTGTCTTATTGCAGAGGCAACGACCATTGAGCCAGTGGCACACCTGGAGTGATCACTGTAATGGTCTTGACAGTGTCCCCATCCCTGAGTTCGCCGCAAGTGCGACTGTGTCGTGCGAATAAAGACCCCAGTTTCTTTGTAAGCGCTAGTACAGCTCCTGCACCGTCTTCTACTCCCAGAGGCCTTGTGGCACAAGTCTTGAGACGACAGTGCAGGCCACCTACTGGTGCCCCGTTGCGACGTTGCGTCAAGGCTGCAGCACTTCGCAACATAGACTGGCCAGAGGCCCTTCTTTTCGACTGTGACGGTGCGTATCTCGGGTTGAGCACCTGCGGCAACATACTCCGCTGTGAACATCCAGGAGTGCAAAGCATATATTTCTGTGTGGTATGTGGTGTGCTCGCCACACCTCAGAAGTGGCAGTATTTTGCCCTTGCAGGTGTCCTGGTTGATACTGAAGCCGAGGGGCACAGGGTGGCATTCAACGAAGCATTCAAGCGCAAAGGTCAGAGCGCCAGTCGTGGGTGCAGCAGCTCGGCAGCCTGCTATCCCTTGCCCAGTTCAGGCACAGCTCAAATGTGCTAAGAGTCATGTGAGGGCTTCCCCTGCCCTGGCTTCAGGCTTGGACCATGAGTGGAGCCTGGAAAAGTATGGGGAGCTGCTAGAGATTGGTGGCGGCAAGGAGCGCATGGACCATTATTTCACGGTGAGGTACCCAGGCTCCAGATGTATCGCACCATCAGGGTCAATAACAGCGGCTGCTGTGAAAGTCTGCATGACCAGCTGCCTCTGCTTACCACCCCTCCTGTCAAGCGTCGCCTGTCCAATTGGACATGTCATGTATCTTGTCCCACACACAAATCGCCCGTGCTCTTCTTCTGCCTGACCCCCAACAGAGCCGCAGGGACCCCCCGGCCCCTCACGTCTTGACACCCGGTACTGCATCGTGTTAAGCTGGTCATCGTACGCAGAGAATTGTCCACTCCATGCAGCCCGCTCATGAGCAGTGACCCCGCTTCCTCCCGGACCCCTCCAGAGCTGCGCAGGCCAGGAGCCCTGGGCATCTATCACCGACCTGGCCGACCGCAAGGCCTTCCTCAAGGAGCTGCATGAGCTGAAGACCGATATCTTCAACCAGCTCATAGAAACCGGCAGGCTGCCCGTGCGGCCTGGGGTCAAGCGGCTGATTGGTGAGCCTGTCGGTAGGGCTTGCAGCCGCTTTGGGCACCTCACCGCCTCACGCTGTGCACAGCGTGCAGGCCTCCTTGGAGGCAATTTGCAGCCCATCGTCTCCTGCACGCATCTGTTCTAAGCTGGTAATTGAACGGTTGTTCCCCTGGAAGGTCCTGCCAGCTTCAAGTAGGTCCCTGGTGCCTGACATGGAAAAATCTGGCCCCGTCCATGCTTGCCCAGCCTGATAGAGTAACTCCTGGGCTGTTACAGATGACGCCATCGATGCGGGGGTCAAGGTGGCGGTGTGCAGCACCTCCAACGAGCGGGCGGTCAGCAACATTGTGCGCGTGATGCTGGGGGACCGGGTCGCGCAGCGCATGCGGGTGTTTGCGGGGGACATGGTGCCCAAGAAGAAGCCTGCGCCCGACATCTACCTGCTGGCAGCCAAGGTGACAGGGGCAGTGGCATGCTCTGGGTGGGTGGCAGGGCCGAGGCATCGCAAGGGGTCGCAGAGATTTGCCCGTGGAGGGATAATGGCAATGTGTGGTGCATGAATGTAGTGGAGGTGGGTGGCCACCTTGGGCAAGGATGTGGATGGGAGCAAAGGCATCGGTCGAGCTTGTTCAAGAAAGCAGGGATGTGGCCTTATATGCACTACATGACTATACCTAGCAGCCGGTGTTACAGCACATCTGTTCCAGTACCTGTCTGTGAACTCCGAGCCTGATATGGTGCTAGCTGCTAAGAAATTGACCTTCTGCAGCGTTATCTACTCAATGCAGGAATATGACGTCAACCCTGCCCGGTGTGTAGTAGTTGAGGACTCCAGGATTGGAGTTCTGGCCGCCAAGGCTGCGGGCATGAGGTGAGCTGCTGAGCCTTCCCCACACACTTCCCACTCTTCTGCTCTGGGATGTCAAGCTTGTGACACTGGCTGTATGCTGGTGAGGGCTTCACGAATCCATGACGATTGGCCGCAGCATACGTCAACCTGCATGGCTTGCCGCGGGTCCCCCTCCAGCACCTGCTATTTTAATGGGAAGTCATTGACTGTACGACAGCACCTGTGCTTCCTGTTTTCTGCGTCAGGTGCGTGGTCACCACTAGTTTCTACACCAAGGACGAAGACTTCACCACGGCCGACGCCGTCTTTGACTGCATCGGGGAGGCGGGGGACGAGCGGTTCAGCCTCCACGACCTGACAACTCCAGGCATGCAGGCATTGGCAGAGCGGGCTCAGCAGGCGGCTGCTGGAGCCACAGCGTGAGGCATGTGCCGCCTGCTGCTTCACTTCACTGAGCTGTGCACGATGTTGCTTTATGTGCAGCATGCTAACTCATAGCCAGCCTCGGTGGGCACTGTCGTAGAGAGCCTTCTGAAACCAAACCGCTGTGTGACTCCCTGGGTGTGCTGGTGCCTACCTCACCTGCCCGGCCTTGATGTGATGAGTTGATGGATTTTTTCCTTGTCCTGCTTCTGCTGCAGGGTCCTTCTGGTGAGTGCCTCAGCGCTCGGCTTGCACACAGATGTGCGTGGCGTGGCGCACAAGCCCCCAAAAGTGAGTGAGCTCCCTGTGCCTGTCTGCTCTGTGACGTGTTGTGGTCGCTGCTGCATGCTGCAGGCTGAACCCACCACTGCCCATGGATGAGAATGGCAACTGGGTGAACCCACCACCACGGCCGGCAGAGTTTTTTGATGTAGATCCTCTGTGATGGTATCAGAGGCGGTGGGGTAGGTCAGCATGCTGCAGCACTTGCTAGCAGAGGTGTATGTTTGTGTCTTGTCCGCTCTATTGTTACCTGCATGGTTGTACCCATTTCATTCCTTTTCAGTCAGCAGCACGGGCTTTCAAACCCCCCTGCTCACACGGTTTACCTGCTTTGAAAGATATTTCTGGCACTGTTTCCCTGCTTTGGACTGTTGACAAGCTTTTCAGAAAGGTCAGCGAATTTTTTAGTTTTTTAAGTGCTGTTACTTGCTTGCCACCGCTAGATTACCTTAGCACTTGGTTGTTGTCCGTGGACGCGCGAGGTGTATCAGGCTTATGAGGGTCGCAGGGGCTCCTAAGTTCATAGCCCTAGCAGTCAACTCACTTTTCTGATACCGCAAGTGAACCACTCAAAAGAAAATAACAAGATACGAAGTACCTCTGGTGCTGGCAGCTTGTTCCCCCTTTCTCATCCTGCCTGCTTATCGACGCAGCTGGCACCCGCCACACTGCTATCTGACCCCTCCCTGTCACTTGAATTCCCATGTTAAAATACCTCCAGGCGCTGTCCAGGGTAGAAGAAAAGCGTCGCCTGCTGCCACGGCCGTGTGTTTGATCACTTGGGGCTTGGCAGCCCTAAATTGCCAGCTTCTCGGCACCACAGTGGCTTTGAGATGCCGAGGGTAGGCAGCGAGTCCCCCAAAGGAAAACATTCTCGGCGTCATGTCCCTGGCAAAATGGGCGGGTCTTGCTGGACGCCCGCGCTTCAGAAGCTGAGCATGCTGTAAGGTCGCAAAGTTTCCAAATTGAAATTGAACTGGCTAGGTTGTGCCGTCAAACATGACTAACGCGGGGGCGCCCCGATCAATGATGGCACTGGTCCGGGCCGTGCTGAGCCTGCAAAACTTCTTCATGCATGGACTGAAATGACAGTCACGCATCCTATCGTCCACTCTCAGCGGCCTTGGGCGGTCCGCACGCCTCAACAGTTCCGCTTGTGGAGCCCTCCTGTCTTGGCCTACCGATGCCGTCATGGTGCTAGGCCAGACACGCGTAGCAGTCAGCGCTTGGTCGTCTCTAGTCAACGGAGAGGGGCTGGGGAGGTGCAGAACCCCGAGTTGCTAGTCGGGGACGGACTCTGCTTGTTTTGCTTCGCTCTGTACAAGCAGGTGCGTCGGAGCTGGAGAGGGCGATGAACCGTTGTGCTGGGCCCCATTGTTGCTGGTGCATTACTGTTCTGCTCACCTGTCCGGCAAACGGCGTGGGACTCGTTTGGCTCCGCTACTGACAGCACGCTTTCACCCGCCTGATTGTAGGTGACGGCAATTATCTTCCTGCCGAGCTTCCCCGGCTGGCTGGCGCCCCTGCACTTCAACCCCGACCGCTTCTCAGAGTTTGCCGGCTTTGCCGCCACCCTGGTGGGCACCTGGCTGGCCACGGGGCTTGTGACCGGCGGCTACAAAACAGATGCCGCCGCAGACCTTAATACCGCTATGGCGCGCGTGTGCCGCATCTGGCTCATATCCATGCCCGTCAGCGCGGCGCAGCTCGTGCTTGTCACCGCCCTAGAGGGGCGGTCGCTTGTCGGCACGGACGGCTTTGCGGACGTGCTGCCCCTGGCAGCCAGCGGGCCGGGGGAGCCCTTTGTGACGGCAGCAGGAGTGCTGGGTGAGTGCTTCATGGAGATTGCTCGCTTGGCATGACCTGCATGGAAAGGTTGTTGCAACATTGGCTCCTTGTGCACCCCCCTGGTATTGGTGCACAGCCTGAGGTACAGTATCCAGCACGCTTGCACCTTTTGCCCTGACACTGACCCCACCGCCTGCAATTGGGACCAATGCAATATGCCACCCTCCTACTGAAGTCCAGGCTTGATGGCGGTCTGGCGCGCATTCTACACCACCTATCTTGACGTGCTTAACTTCCGGACGGGGGTGGGCAGCCGCCGCGTTGACCGGGGCCGCGAGATGCAGCACTTTGTGGAGGCGCTGCGAGCAGCGCTCCTGCTGTCCCTGGCCTGCTGCGTGGTACTGCAGGTACGGCGGCTGGCCTGGGGAAAGGGTGTAGGAGGCATGTTTTGCTGTGAGTGTGATTGTTGGGTGTGGCAGGGCGATGCGGGACGGCGGGTGGGGCGGCCTGTACCGCAGCCTTGTTAGGGGCATTGCCACGCAGGGCCGTAATGGCCACCAGTGCTGCCGCAGCTTTGCACGTCTTTGCACCCAGTCATTGGCAAGAATTTTAAGTGATTTAAGACACTGGAGGCATTGCTTGCTACCAAAGCATGCTTGCCCCATCCGGAGCCGTGGGTCTGACCTGGTAGCTGTCAGCCTTGCAATGACATTGTGGGTCTACCATGGGTATTTCTATCATATAACGTAAGGAGAGCCCTGGCTTTGCTCTTTCTGCAGTATCTAGGCAACGAGGTGGGAGAGGAGCAGCTTGAGCTACTCATCAGCAGCATGTCACAGTCCCTGCAAGGGATGCTCGCCATGGCCAGGCGATGACTTAAAACTTCTTTCAGTGCCGCCCTGGTTGGGACATATCGATAGTAGTGAGGAGCTGAGAGAAAGGCCTATGGAGTAATTGGTGGGAGCTTGAAACCATGAAGGGAGTCTTTTGGTGTAAAGTAGGGATGGTGGGAGTGACACTATTTTTTTCCCGGCAGCATTAGGCCTTCCAGCGTGCAGCCAATCTGCAGCACTCGAGCAGTATGGTGAGGTTTTATTCCCTCAATCCGAACATTTTTTCATGCAGCATTTGATGCGAAGAGTCCAATCATTTCATGCTTTGCACTGTCTCTGCAGTTTTGCCCCACAGTGTTGAAACCGGCGCCTGCATTGATCTTGGGCATTGCCCTCTTCTACCGTCGCTGATTCTTCACTGGGTCCGCTGCCTTGCGAGTACAGAGACCATAGACAGTGCTGGGTTCACGGGAGCAGGGCAAATAGATACCTTATGTCAACACAGCAGAGCAGGAGGAGGGACTGACGGCCATCCCAGCTGGCAAAGCTTCCACATGCAGCTGGGCTGTTGTTGAGTCATCAAAGCAACCCATGTGGGCACCCTTGCTGCCAACAACATCGGGCACAACCCGGATGTGTCATGCCACAGCTTCAAGGGTCACACGGCGCTGGCGTCTGTGTGTATGCGGAGCGGGTCCAGGCTGGGGACTCGGTCGACTGAGTGGGCGGCAGTTGTGCTGGGGGATAGCCCAGGCTCCTCCTCCGGCACACTGGCGGGGATGACTGCAGGCGGGAGGGAGGCGCGAGGGGATTGCATCAGGATGGGTGCCAAACAACAACAACAACAACATGGGTGGAGGGGGCTGCAGATTGCGCGACGTATGGGTGGGTGGGGTGTGCACGAACAGCAAGAGGCCGTGCTGAGCAGCGTCACTTGAGCTCTTGAAGCCGCAGGAGGATGCTCACTGACCTGAGGGTGTGAAGAGCTGGATGGCGGCCAGGTTCCAGGGGATGGCTGGGTAGGCCACCACCAGGGACCACACATAGGGCACAAAAAACTCCTCCGGGTTGGCCTCTGCAAGGGCAGCGCACAAGGGGGACAAAGTGGTGCCGAGTTTCAATTCCCTACACCCTCCCCAGGCACTGAAGACACCCTCACATAAGTCAGCTGCACACAAACTGCGAATGCGAGATGGCAGCATGCTCCTGCAGGTTGTTGCGGGCCGTCGACAAGCAAGCTGCCCCCTTTCCTCATCCCCCACGTAACCCACCCCACCAGCAAGCACGCTCCTTGCCCCGCTCGCCCACCTTCCTCATATGTGAACCTCAGCTCGGGGAAGGGCCGTAGCTTGTCGCGGCGCCAGCCCCGGCTGTGCTGCTTGACGATGGCCAGCACCAGCTCCGCGCTCGTCTCGCCGCCCCCCGCCCCCTGAGCCTTCAGCCCCTCCTCCACCTTCCGGTTGAAAAAGTCGGTCACAACCTGCGTGGTAGGTGTGTCGGGTGTGTGCCCCGGAGATGCTGGCTCTGATATGCAGCCGGCACAGCTATTAGCTAGCTAGGCATGGGTGGGCTTGAGGTCATGCATGGCAACATGCTCTACCTGTTCATCGACAAATCATTGAGACCTTAGCACCTCCAGGAACCATCATCATGTCCAGCGCCAGCAGCTGGATTTATACACACTGCCCCACCTGGATGTTCTCCATGAGCTCGGCATATCGCGGGTGGTCCCTGAAGGGCGCAAACACCTCCGCCCGGTGGAGCAGCGTGTACACCAGCTCAGGATTCTGCAGGCAGGCAGGCAGGCAGGCCAGCCCAGCAGTGAGAGTGTTGTAGGACCAGTCCCAGGTTGTGTGAGGATTGTTGGGGGCGCTGCATGGCTCTGCACACGGCCGTCCCTGTAGACAATGCAAACCCCTACGCTGGGCATGAAATGTCAACCCCGGGAAGTGAGCGTGTGTGTGTGTGTGTAGGCGGGGAGATATCAAGCCTAATACGCACGAAAAGCTCACCTGGGGGAGTGTGTTGGTGAGGATGGCGTTGATGATCTCCAGCACGATCCGCAGGAAGTCGGCAAACAGCTGCAGCTCCAGCTCATGCTGCTGCCCCGCTGCCACCGCCGCCACCGCTGCGGCCGCCGCTGCCGCTGCCGAGTCCTCCCCTGCCAGCGTGTCGAGGGAGGGCTGGGGGGAGGGCGAGATGGGTGTGGGTAGGGAAGCCATCGGAGTGGGTAGCGACACCATGGAGAGATCGCTGTAAAGGCCTGCAGCACAACTACAGCACGCTGTGAGATGGCAAGCACTGGCAGGTTTTGTCAAGGAGAGGAGTCTGGGGAAGTGTGATGGACCTGGGAAGTTTCATTTTGACAGCTGGCTTTACTTCACGGGGCTATAGCCAGGAGTGGTGAATGCCCAAATATGGTGGACGCCATGATGACGACACTGTGAGGCACAGCGGGCGCCAGCTTCACAATGTCTCAAAAGTACCAGTTGGTCCAAGCTGCCGCAGGAGCAGGCAGAGGGACACGGCGCTTCACACGCCTGCCTGCTCTGTGCGTGCCTAGTCAAAGAGGACAATATGACAGGGCTGCTGCATGTGGCAGCAGTGTCTGTTGAGGTCACCTCCGGGTACTCCGTTGCTGTCTCGGGGCGTCTCCGCTATGGGCACTCCCTCTGCCGCTGCCTGCAATGGTCACCATGCAGAAGGTGCTGCGTATCGAAAGGCCGCTCTTCAGCATCTACACCAAACACAGCACAGGTGAACACAAACTCCTGGCCCCTACATTGTTGTACGGGCAAGCGGCCGGGTTGGACAATCCCCAGGGACAATGATGCAGTGCACTGGAGCGCAGGCTACAGCCTTTTGGTTGCTGCCGTCGCGCACTCCCAACAAACAGTAACTCTAACAGTTAAACCAACCACAGCACTGTGTCTGACATGGGGAGCCTGGGCTGTTACCTACCTGCAGCTTGTTGTACCGCCGGGCCAAGAGGTGGAAGAGGGACACCAGCCGCTGCGCCGCGTGAGAGCTCAGCCCTGAAGACGCACCACAGGGGAACCCTTCAGTACATAGCATCAACCATCCTGGCTTTGCAAGCGGCAGCCTGTAGCGCGACTGATCCTCGTGCTTTGAGTTTGCAACAGCACATCCACACATCCCTTGTCCCCCTTCTCCTAGTTCGATTCCTTGCCTCCACCGAAGGTTGAGGTACGCAGTGCCAGTACAAGTCCCCAAGTCAAGCTGAGCACCTTGGCAACCTGACACATTTGGTGCCAGCTAACGAGAATTTCCCCTTCAGCTACAAGGTACCCAGGTTCGAGGACCCCCCTCCTTCCTTCATTCCATCATACCTGACATGTGTGGTGCCAGGTTGGCCAAGGCTGCAAGGGTGTTGGTGTGCAGGTACACGTCCCGCAGCTTGGCAAGGTTGTAGTGTGCGGTACGCAGCAGCAGTACAACCAGCAGCGAGCCCAGGCTGGTGCGCATCATGCTGCGTTCACGGTAGAAGGGCACAGACTGCAGCAGCAGGGGCGGCAGACAAGGAAGTTCACTGGCAGAGCAGTACCCAGGAGCAGCACAACCAGGCAGGCAGGCATGGTCGGTTCGCATTATGGAGCCCTTAGGTGGAAGGAACAGGCGGCAAGGGAGGAGGCATGTGGTGTGGAAGGTATGCTGCGCGTCATCCTCACAATCTTTTACTGGAGGAGGGGGGGGGCGGAGGCACAAGAGAAGCCACGCAGCTCTAGTGGGAGCCATTGGGGAGGCTGTGTACCTGGCCTGGGGACCATTCACTGCAAGGCCGCAAACCCTCAGGTACTCTCTGGCTGGTTACAAGGCTGCCCAATGCCTAGCATCAGAAACCGACCGCCAGAGTCTGCACACAAACACCACTTGCCACGGTCCCGCCCTCGCACCTGCAGCGTGATCCGGTGGACGTTCTGCGCAAACGCCGAGTCCTGGCTGAGCATGAGCAGGATGATGAGCAGCATGTACAGCTGGTTGGCTGTGCGCTGGTGGGCGAAGTACAGCAGCTCCAGCAGCGGCAGCAGCAGCGTGTCAAGGTCGCTGCGCACCTGCAGCACGGGGGAGGCGGGGGGGGGGGGGGGGGGGGGGGGTTAAGCGTGGCCGGCTGTGTGGGCATGTAGCGTAGGTGGGCGGCACCGTCGACCCCCAGTGGCGGCAAAAGGCCGACATTCAAGGAACTGAGCGAGGGAGGAGTTGTGTGGGAGCCGGAGTGGAATCAGTGAGACAAGATAAAATCATTCTCCAGTAGGGTGCAAGAAAGCCAACAGATAGGCTCTGAGAGTAAGCCCATCAGGCATCACGTGGGAGCTTCCATGCAGCAGCATGACCAGCACCCAGCAACCCCAGTGCAGTGCTGCCGCATGCATGCGATGCACACGCCACCCACCAGGCAGTACTCGTGGAAGCGGGAGCTCCCATGCAGCAGCGCATACAGCAGCAGCACCGCCCGCTCGTTGCTCAGCGTGCGCCCCAGCGCATCAAACAGGGCCCCGTACGGCACTGCTGCATCCCCGCTGACGCCCACGGTGGTCCCCCCCTCAGGGTCGTCCACTGCGATACGTGTAGCAATGGGGGCCTTGTGGGTGTAATCCAGACCACTCATCTGACACAGCGAACATGCATTGCCCAAGCAGCAGACACAGGCCTTGCAAGTAATTAATGGCTACCAAACATGACTGTGATGTCCTTAACTCCCGGGCAGTAGGACTGTTTACCACTCTAAACAACACACACAGCGGCTTCCGAACGCAAGCCAAACTTCAACATTGTCCTGGACTGGCCTCTCACCCTGGTCGTCCGCGTCCTGCAGACGTTGCAGCGACTGCCGGAACGGGTTGCCGTAGCTGGCCTCCAGCGGCGGCGCATGGAAGATGAGCGCCAGCAAGAGGAGGAGTGAGGCGTCGCCGAGGGGGGAGTCAGGGTGGGACTGGGAGGGGGTCCGGGGGCGGATGAGCAGGGTGTAGGCCTGGTACGGCAGCCACAGCATGGAGGCTGGAGGCAGCAGCAGGCTGGGGAGGAGTGAGTGAGGGCTTATAGGGTGTGTGTGCAGTGGTGTTGAGGTGGGTCGTTTGGGGGTGCCTGGGGGCGAATGAGCGCCTGGGTGGATAGCCACAGCATGAGGGTGCAGACAGCGCCGAGGGAGACAGCCATAGGATCAGTAGGAGGGGGAGAGCCGGGTACAGCTTGAGTGGATCGGTGGGAGTTCAGGGTGCTTGGCTGCAGTTCGAAGCCCAGAACACTTTCTCCATGCACACGCCCCCCACCGCAGCTGCCAATGCTGCACCTCCCATGCTGCGCCAGGGGTGTTTCCACGCCGGCACCCTCTCTCTCAGTACCGCTGCTTACCCCAAAAGGGCCTGGGTGTATGCAGAAGAAGCCCTGCTGCTACCCCGCCACTCCGTCACCCACCTATCAATCCACCCACCCACCCACCCGTCCCTTCCCTTCCCGCAGCAGTCCCGCGCACCTGCCGCAGTTCTGACAATGCGCAGCATGGCCCGCGTGTCTGTGGGCATGTAGATCTTGAGGCTGAGGGGTACCCCGGGCATGCGGATGTAGTGTGTCAACAAGGCTTCAACCACAGGGTTTGCCAGGTCAGCTTGCTGCAGCAGGGCAGGCGGCAAGCGATGAGCAACTCAAGGCAAGAGATGGGTGTTGGTCGTTTGTAAGGCCAGCAGGGTTCATACCCGTTTAGGCAGCAATGTCGACTGACAAGCTACCTTGGATGCAATGCACCACAGCTTGTGCGAACATGGTCTGCTTGAGGCAGTGCCACTGGCTTCCACTGGAGATAAGCTCAATCACTAAGTGGAATTCACCAAGAAAATAGATGTGCCAATAAGGCATGGAGACAACCCAGCAAAAAGTCCATTGGTGCCCCACAACGCCCACCCACTTCAGCAAGCCAATCACTCGCTTAGCAGGCAGGCCGGCACGGCACACCTGACATGCATTGCATCCCACATGCGCAACCCCAGGAACAGGCATCCAGGACCCAGGATCCCATGTTTCCCCGCCCCGCTGCCCTCCTGTTACCTGCATGATGGCATCTAGGAAGGGGTGCGCTCCCAGCACTGAGCGCGCCGAGGGCGTGAAGAGCTGGGTGGAGCAGAGCACCAGCAGCAGGTGCACCACTTCCAGCTGCAGCAGGTAGTTGCCGGGCCTGCAGGGGGCAGGCACAATATACATTGCATGCAAGGGGGTAATGCTCACAAAGGCGCGATAGGCCAAGGTAGCAGATGGGGCGGGATACTTACATACCCTATCCTGATGCAGTCTCCTTAGTACAGATGAGCCATCGACACACGCAGTAAGGAATCTTGCTGTTTTTGTGTTTGAACGACCCTTGGATCGGGCTTGGTTGGTGCACCAGGGAGTTAGCAGGACTGGCGCTAAGAATCAGCACGGTCGGCTCCTGGTGTGTATCAACATGCGGAGCAGCGTGTCAATGCAACCCTCCTCACTTCCTGACTATCCCTTACCTCATGTCCGGCTTGCTGGCTAGCACTTGCAGCCCAGCCTTACACAGCGCGGTCAGCAGCGACCCGCCTGCCGACCCCAGCAGCTCGCCGCCCAGTTCAGCCCTAAAGTCAGCTGCTGCTGTTCCTAAGGACACCGCTGCTGCTGCTGTGGGCCCTGTTGCCGCTGCTGCCGCTCCTCCTTCCCCCGCTGCTGCCCCTGCTGTGCTGCCACCTGGGCCTGCCGCCGGCGCTGCGAGGAGGCCCTGGGGCAGCTCAGCAAACCCCAGCAGTTGCTCTGCATTGAGCTGCTCTGTGAGGTCCTTCAAGACTGTCCTGGCCAGGAAGACCGCATTTGCATCGGCCACGCTGCCGCCGCGCGCTGTGCACGCGGCGAGCTGCCGCGCAACCACGAGCAGCAGCCGCTGCAGGTTCAGTGTTGCGCTGTTGTTGTACACTGCAGAGAGCCAGGTAGAGAGGTTATAAGCTGCAGCCTGAGGAAGGTGGTAAAATAATGTGGGTGAAAGCCTGTGTATGCGGACAAGCAGCTTAGACATGGTCTGCCAAGCACCAGAGTGAGCGGCTCAGCACCCCGTGCCAAAGCAATATTCTGTGCCCCCACCCTGCCTACCAAGGGTCGCTAAATGTGGCCTCACTGCCACTTCCACCTCTGCAGGGTCAAAGCGCGACGCTGGGGTTGTGAACGAGAGCACCGTCTGCCATATCTTGTCATCCAAGGGTACAGGCCGTGGCCCGGCAATTTGCTCTAATAAATTGATGGCTGGTTGATAGACGTGTGAGGAGACGTTACCCATCCCCCTAAGTTATGCTGATCGGTTTTGCACACGCAGTTTACAGTGTTACAGGCTAGCATGGATCATGTTAAGGTTCACAAAGGCAGTTGCGATCAATACTACTTTAGTTTGATCCGTTTCCTGTGTGAAGTCAATTCCACTGTGATGCAAACGGGACGCGCCAAAAGCTGGGCGCCTTCAGAAGGCTTACGGCCGAGGTGCCAAATGTCCGTGTGCAGACACTTGCAGAGTTGTCAGGTGCCCGTCGTGGCCCGATGGAAGCCAAGTGTTCCCTTGCCCACGCGCTTGCATGTTGATTGCACTTCAGCTCGTTCAGGGCACCTCCCTTCGCTAGCCCGAGAGTGCAGTACTCAGACTGGTATATCTTGGAACTGCGAGCAAAATGGTAGGAGCTTAGGCGCAAGACGAACAGGGCGGCACATGTTCCCTTAACTCGCCCTGGCTGCCTTTGCTAGCTTTCCTCTGGCTAGAGGGCTTACAAGCAGCGTGCAAGTATGCAGGCAGGAGGGGCCACACCAGCAGGACTTTCGGACAGCATACTTGAGGTCCCTACGTACACAATAGCCCTGGTAACCATAAGCCTGCGCTCACATCCTTCAGCCGTTCTGATTACTACAGCATAAGTCAGATCCAAACCTGTCGTCTTGACTGCGAACATACCCTGCCAGTAGGATACCCTATGTAAGCGGGCATGGGTGTAAGGGTGTCGGTAATTCTTGCTGCAGGTGTTCCTGTTCTTCCTTGTTGTGTCCACCATCTTCGAATGGGTAGGCTAGCAACGACAAGTGTCAAGACAGCGCTCTGTGCCCACGAACTGTAGCTCCAGTCTTTAGCCTTTAACTCATCTGTGCCACAGCCGCGTTGGGAGGTAGCTCCTGCGGCTGCAACTGACATAGTTTGCTGTGGTGTTGTGCAGGCGGTGCACTGGCTGTCCCACAAGTTTGAGCAATGGGGCAGAGTGGGCCTTGTGGTAGGTCCCCCTGGCTGGGCCTTGCCCTGTCCTCCCTGGCCACCACGTCTGCATCGTGCCTCACTGCGCACAACAAAAGTGCTGGCACAGAGTCTGAACCGCTGACGCTAGAGGAGTATGTTATTCAAACTTTGCGCTTGATGGCATCACAGTGCCAGAGCTTTGTATTGTGTCGTCACCCACCTAAGGCCTGAAAGCGCCCTGCATAGGCCCGCAGCTGCCTTAGGAGCTTGGCTGCCACCCTCTTGTACCTGTGCGTGCTGCAGGAAGCGTTGCAGAAGCTGGTTCAGGAGCTGACCCTGCTGGGCCTCATCAGCCTCATCCTCGTGACCTTCCAGACCAGTCTGACCAAGTTTTGCAGTGGGTGGCTTACTGCTGACCGTGACCGAATGTCAACCCCGTGTGGGACATGGAGCCTGGCCTGCATCCATGGGAGGGCACATGTCACCCGCCTTGTGGTTGTGTTGTCTACTTGTCAGATGCAGGTGCTGCTAGGTGTGACACTATGCCCATGGAGCTGCCTTCCTGCATGCGTGACATCATCCCGACGCGATCTCAGGAAAGCAGACCAAGGCAGAATCAGGGAGAGGGAGCAAACCACACCATGTGGTTTGTCCCTGTCAACGACCTGCTAGCACCTGATGTGCCCTTTTGCTCTGCTGGGTGCAGTCAACTACTCTGACAACATGGCGCTGTGGACGCTGATTGACAACATCGATGGCTGCCCCTGCTGCCTGGTCCACACGAAAGGAGTCAGCACTTGCGCGCAGGTCTGTGAGCGAGTCTGAGGCAGGCACAGTAAGAATTACACCCAGGGAGAAAGTGGGTGCTTCAAAATCACAAGATGTGTGGGGCATGATCCAGCTTTGCCTGGGGAGTATCACCACGAGCCACACGCCCACTCTGCATGCTATTCAATCCTCCAAATGCGGCCTTGTAACCACACCCAGTGCAGTTTGGCCGCCCGTGCTATGTCATAACCACCTGGGTTACTGGTCCCCGGTGCGCCTGCTATCCTCATCCTCTTTATCGGGCCAGGCTTGATATCATCCTTGCTCTTGCAGATCGACCACGTCTGCCTCGTCAACACCACCAACAACTACTCCCCCTACTGCGCCTGCGGGCAGCCGCCGGAGGACGTGCTGTCAGAAGACGGCGGGGACTGTGCCAGCTACCAGGGCGCAGAGCTTCAGTACTTTATTAACCAAGTGCCGTCTACGCTGGCTCTCACCTCCAAAGTCTACCAGCTGGTCTATGACAATGTGACCGTGGACGACCTCTGCGACTCCTTCTGCTGCATCGCCAACGTCACGTGGAACAGCAACGACCTGAGGTGCGGGGCCGAGAGCACCCAGAGTTATCCAGCACCCTCACTTGACGTGGTGTGTGACATGTTGGATGTGGGGAGCTCGTTGACTGCCTCTGTGGGCGAGGATATCTACGCAGCCTGATGGGGTCAGTAGGCCAAGAATCAGTGGGCATCGAGGCTGCTGCAGGCAGAAAGTGTGCAGTCCATACATGTCATGCGCTCTGCTTTGCACAGCAGGGGAGCAGGGCTGACGGGTGCTTCTCAGTGTCAGACATGGTCAACAACACTGGTTCACATGCCACCTTTTAGGTTGCATGGTGCTGTGAGAGGCTGCGCCCGGAAGTTGTGCAAGCGAGACTTTAGCCCACAGTGATGTGGTGTGAAAGCAAGGTAGCGGCGCTGCTCTGCAGGGATGTCACTAATGCTGACGTCCAGTGTGACCCCTTGCTCATGCCTGGCACCCAGCACAGCGACTCTGGTAGTGGCCGGCGACTCCTGGGTGCGCCACAGAGCATTGCGGCCCCGACTTGGGGGGAGCCAGGTGGCAGCGATTCCCTGGCAACATTCTTGGCAGCAGGGCAGGGCATGAGGGTGCCCGGTCATTGGCACCCACCTGCCAAGGCGGCGGTGGCGGCAGGCAAAATGCACGCTGTCACACAGCTGGGCAGCTACGGTAGCGGCATGCAGGCGGAGCTGTCCGAGGCAAAGGCTGGCCGTAGGGTGCACCCTCAGCAGCGGCGGCGGCGTCTGCAGCAGGCTCAGCAGGCGCCTAGCGGGCAGAGCACGGACGACAGCGGCGACCAGGTCAGCGACGTTGACGAGGACCTGATCACAGCGCTGGATAGCATGATACATGCCAAGAGGCAGCCGGGGAGGAAGAAGGCGAACGAGACGGAGGTGTATATTGTGCCAGGCCAGCAGACGTTCAAGTGCACGGGACCATTCCTGGCCAGCTTGTGCCCTGATGGCCAGGTGCCGGCCATCAGCAACAGCGCCATGCACCAGGTGAGGCTGGGTGGGTGGTGGCGGTGTGTGGGGAGGGGGTGGAAGTGTGTGTGTGGGGGGGGGTTACGGTCTGGTGGTGGGAGAAAGGCGGGTACGGCAACAACCCGGCACCAGCGCTTGTGGGCCTAGGTGAGGCGGGGCGCGGCTTGTCGCAGTGTGCAGGTGGGTGTGCGAAAAGCGGAGGAGCGTCAGGGATTGGGCAGGATGACAGCGGAAACTTATGCTTGGAACATGTTTGTGTTTTCCCTCCGTGCTTGCGGGGGGATTAGGTAACAAGCTGAGTCGGTGCAGCTGGATGTGTACTGCAACTGGGCATATGAGGGCTGGCCATATGCTGCTGCGGCGCTGACAGCATGCACGTCCGTCCTTGCATGCTTTAGCAGCATTGGGCACTCTGCAAAAGGGCAAGAGCATTGGGCCTGGGGGGCAAGACAAGCGTGACATGAATGTCCTTTTCTTGCCTTTGTAGCATTTGAACAGGGGGCAGGGCCTTCGAGTTGTTAACAGCCGCCACTTTGCCGTGCAGATCCATCTGTGGATCTTCCTGATCGCGATATTCCACGTCACCACCTCGATTGTGATGATTATCTTGTCAGGCTACCGGCTACGGCAGTGGAGGAGGTGGCAGGTGGGATCGAGTAGCAGGGTTTGCCTCACAATAGCCATGTTGCAACCACGCCAAAAGGACTGTTTGCTGCCAGTCATCTGTAGGCATGAGGCCAGCTTCACTGCCCAGAGGATCTGCAGCTCTTGGATAAGAATATATGGGACGCACACTGCCTTATCTCTTGTCATGTGTGCCACTGCCCCCCGAGGGCCTCCAGACTCAGAACCTAGCTGGAGATTAAGTGTCGGCTGTCCTCAGGCTGAGGACCCTGTATGATTAGACAGTTGGTAGCTTTGAGGATGTGCGATCTCGAGGGTGGCAGCACCTGCGACGAGTAATTGAACATGTACAAACAAATAGACTACAAACAACAAATAGTTCATTAGTTTGGCACCCTCTCTCCCCACAGGCGCCACCCATGGCGCTCTATGCTAGCAGTCAGGCGCTTGCTTATTTGGCTGCCTGGAGCCGGCATGGGACATAACACTGCGAATGCAGAACACTCGGCCCCATGTGCCTCAGGTGCTATTTGCTGAGACTCTGTGATAACCTGGCGTGGTACCCACTGTATGCAGCCCTGGAAGCTGACCAAAGCGGAGCTGTCAAGAAGGCGGCTAGCGGAGGCATTTTGAGCAGTGGTTCTGAGGGCATCGATGGTGGTATGTAGAGAGTGACGGGATGGGTTCGTGCTGTGATATTGCAGGTTGTCCAGCTTCAGGGGGAGGCGGCTGAAGAGGCCGCAAATAGACAAGATGGAGAGGAGGGCGAAAGGGTTGTGGAGATGGGTCACATCTTCCCTGGTCAGCGGGGCAGGGGGACCAGTGGCGGCACTGAGGCCAGCCCTGACCAGCCTGCCAGCCCCGCCGTCGACACGTGGAAAGCGTGGCAGGGCCGGCCAGGAGCTTCCCCTGCTGCTGCTGAGTCCCTGGATGCCGGGAATGGAGCTTTGGCAGAGCAGGCTGCGCCGGCGGAGCCTCCGTTTGCGCAGAATGGCAGCAATGGCCTTTATCAGACGAGCAGCGGCGGCAGCAGTGATGGCGGGGGCCGGGCTGGCAGCGGCGTCCCTGCCCCTCATTTGAGAGATTGTGTGGAACCTGACACAGCATCAGATGCAGGGGAAGCAGCTGAGGAGGCTCCTACAAGGCTGCATACCTCAGCACATGCTTTACAAGGTGCTTCAAGCACTGCCAGCAGCGCCAGCCTGGCCAAAGGTGAAGGAGCTGAGGAAGTTTTTGAGGCAGCGCCAGGCCCCCCACCAGCTGCCCTTGCCAAACCCAGTACCCTCGTGGATGAGACTGGCCTGGCAGCTGCCGGTGGCGGCAAGCCGCCCCTGGAGCGCCAGCCCAGCAGGCAGGCCAGCCAGGCAGCTAGCTCCTGGCGCCAGCTGCAGCGGCGGTGGTACCGCAGGTGGGTCCAATGCTTGTGGGGGGCCTGACTGGAGGGCCAAGTGCAAAAAGAGGCCTGTCGGGCTCGGCAATGGTGGCCCTGTTGGTAAGGCTCAGGCAGTGATGCGGGTATGCTGTGGACGTGTGTATGCCAGCCAACATCTCGCCGTCCAATGCTTTTGCACTGATCGTGACTGTTGCCAGGCCGGGGACGTGTCAGTGTCTGCCTGTCAGGGAAGGGGGCCATAACCTGCCACAGAAACTCTTTTAACTGGACCAAGCATGCCTGGGGCACGCAAACTCATCTTGCTCTACTATCTCTTTTGTCCTGGCTGCTGCAGATCTACTATTGTGAGGCGGCGGCGGGATTTTGCCATGGAGGCCTTCACCGTCTTCACTCAGGCGCTGATGCCCAACCTCGTACGGCGGCACCAGTTCCTCATGATCAGGTGGGTGGGGGCTCCTGAATCCTAGCAGTGGTCCGGTGCGGCTGGAGGGGGGCGGCAGTGTGGTTGAAGCACTGTTCCCACCAGATTGTTAGATTGACGTGTTCCTGGGGCAAAGGCACCAGTAGAGTGTGGGGCATCGCACAGGTGGGCCGCTGACCTGCCCTCCTGTTCGCGATAGGATGTAGTATCCGCGGTAGATAGTGCTAATCTGACTGTCTGCTTGTGTGGCTTGTGGCCGCGCGCAGGTCTGCCTACATTGCCTGCTCAGATCCAGGTGTCAGGCAGCCCTCCTTCGACTTCGTGAAGCACATGCTGCTGTGCCTGGAGCGGGACGCCTCTCGCATTGTCGGACTCTCAATCGAGATGTGGCTGGTGGTCATCGTCTGGGTGCTGCTCTCAGGCCTTGTCAGTGAGTGTTGCTGTCTGTATCCTTGCGGTTGGCACATGCATGTACTTTGTCCCAAGTGGTTGTGTCCTCCTCTCACGCTTGCCAGTGGTTGCTGGTCTGCCTGCTGTGTGCTGATGGGAGCAAGGTGCTTGATCCCGGGCCTTTTGCAGTTGTCAGTGTGCACAGCTAGGCCCAGCATACTGCAGACTTCCCACACCACGTACTGCCTTGCTGGGCTCCTTGCTGTGTGCCAACAGCTCCATCGCCGCAGCCTGGAGCCGTGGAAACTTCCATTGAGGCGCCGCCGGCCTCTTGCTGCTGGTGCTCCTAACTGTGTATGTGATCATGCTGAGCTATGCTTGCCGCTCTGCCAGACACTCCACACTTTCCCGCCCTCCGCGCAGCCTGGAGTGGCCAGATCTTCCTGTGGGGCGCCGCCGGCCTCCTGCTGGCCGTGGACCTCACGCTGGTGGCCATGCTGCGCTATGCCTGCCGCGGCAGCCAGCCCATGCTGTCCTCCGGCGAGCGCCGGCTGGCCTCCTGGATGAAGGCCGAGCTGCTGCTCATCCCCATACGCATGATCCTGTTCCTCTGCTCGCTGCTGTACAGCACCACCGTCTTCCTGGCGTGGCAGGTATGGGCAGGGGCGTTGTGGGCGCGGGAGGGTGCCTGTTGTGGCTGCCTGGTCGTGTCTAGGCAGACACTGAGCCTGCTTTCTGTAGGCATGCTCGGTTGCTGGTGGATGTGATGGCGGCTGAAGGTGCTGCGGTGCGCTAGTTAATGGTGCAGTGTGCCTGCGAGAGGTGCGGTGGACGTGCGTGCTGCCGCCGCGGCCTGCTCCTTCCTGCTGCTGCTGTGCTGCATGTGCAACATCCCATCCGACCCCTATGGGAGTAAAATTGCCTATCTATGGCCATGGAATGCGCTCTCTCCCTTGTTGGCGCAGTTTGGAGCCAAGTCTTGTTGGTTCTCCGGCGACAACTTCCTGTGGTATGCAGTGTAAGTGGCGGGGCTGCGACCACCAGCTTCTGCTCCAACGCATGTCACCCACCGTGTCATGCTGACATTGGTGTCTGGCCATCATGCCGTCCCACACGTCACAGTCTGCACAGTAGCCAGTGGTCCAGGAGCGACTTCAGCGCATGTACCAGCCATTGAGTCAGGCACCTGCTCCTTACACCCGCCCGCCTCAGTTCCCATCCTAACGTGGCTGCTGCACCCCTGGGCTGCAGGGAGGGTCTCCCCTGGTGGATGGGCCTTGTCCTTGGCTCGGTCCTTCTGCTCTGGGTCTCGCTGGTGACCATCCCTGCCTACTCCCTGGCAGTGCATGCAACCCGGCACGAGGACCCTCCCAACCAGGTAGGTCCCATCGCACGGTATATACAACAGCACAACTCCATCTGGAGGGGGCCGTAACGACTTGCATGTCCACAGGGTCAGGCAATGGGAGCAGCTGCGCGGCTGCATGTCGGGTGGGCTCATGTTGAGGGGCCCTGCATGAAGCTGACCTGGCTTGTTGATGAAAAGATGCGGTTCTGGAGGTATGTAGTGAGATGGGGACACGTCGCTCGGCTCACCAGACCATTGAGCCTCCCCGAATTTCCTTCCCAGGCATCGGGGTCCGTGTGTGGTGTTCCCATATTTCCCATCTGCTGCAGGGGAGCCTAGACTGTGGAGGTCGCGGCGTCAGCGTGTTTTTAGCATTCACTTACACTTGACCTGGAAATCTGCATACCTGCTTACCCACATCTTTCACTTTCTGCAGGTGGAAGACCTGACCCCCGTGGCCCGGAGCCTGCTGCACCAGATGACGCTGGCCCACCAGGCTTCCCACATACGCAGCCAGGCCGAGCTGGGAGCACTGCATGAAGAAAACCTGCGGCTGCGGAGGCTGCTCAGTGCGGCCACCAGCACCGGCAGCCCTCCAAACCTGTCAGAAGGGGTTGAGGGGGGGGCCTGAAAGCTAGACCGGACCTGTGGCTTTGGCACGCGGCCTTTGGTCCTCAGGCCACCAACAGGCTTGGGCTGACAACCCACCTGCTGTACTGCATCTTGTTGAGGCTTACCCAAAAGCTGTGGGGTGTGGAACACCTTCCGGTAGCGCTGTGGGCACTCGTCCCAAGCATTTCCCAGCGTTCACGTATCTTATGGGCTCTCACGCCTTGCTGCTGACCAAACTTGCGCATATTTCTCTTGCTCTGCCTTTCTGAATGCTTCTATTGTGTATGCTTCCCTCTTCTGAAGCCTTCATTGCTCTATCTTGGTGCCAGGCTCTGTGTGCGTGCTGCTGCCATCTGTTGCCTTACCTGTGCTACGGAACTCTTGGCATCATGGGATGCCTGCCTGGGGACTTACCTGATCTGTATGCCTCTCAGCACGGTAAATAGTTCAATGTAGATGTGGACAACATCCCCTTTGCAGTTCGCGCCCTTTCCGCGCCCTGGCTGCACTGCCACGCAGCCTTCAAACGCGGTGGCGTTTCCCGTAGTCCCGTAGGGAATGCATTGTAGAGGTGCTGTAGTATAGCGTACTACCCTTAAGTCTTTTCTGAATCAAGCCTGCTCATGCAAGCTGGCCTCTGAGCCCATGCTCTGAGCCTCCCTGCCAGCCTCTTCCGCAGCACATATTCCGATATGGATGTGCTGACAGAGGACTGCATGGAACAGATTGCAGGTTACTTGCTCGACGAGAGGGACCTTGCGTGCCTCCGCTGCACCTGCAAGTGCTGGGCAGCTATACTGGAAAGCCCTCAAATATGGAGCACATTGGTTGCAAACCGGTTTGGAGCAGAGGCCGTCCCCAACGACGCGATGTTGGCTGAGACGGTTTACAAGCGGCTGGCTAAGCTGCAGAGGCCTGTCCATGATGGGAAGGTGGTCTGGCTGAATAGCCAATACATGCAAGGTGCGATGCAAGGGTTAGTGGGGCCGCAGCCAGTGATTTTTGCAACCCTTTCTTAGGGTCGCCTTTGTGAGCGAGGGCAGTCTCACTGCAGCACAAATAATCCCGGCCAGCTTGTAAGCGCCTCGCAGTACAGATGAGGTTCTAAATTATAATACGTCACCCTGCTCCGTATCACATGCACTTGCACGTGCTCTAACAATGCTATTTTGAGGTTCATGGACTAGGTACACATTCGTTCTAGCACTGAGCACCTTCCCCTAGCGGATCGGGAGCCCTCGTGGCTCACGCTGGGTTTGTTTGCGTGCAGTCACAGAGGCAGCTGGCAGTGTTGCCGACCGGGTGGTCCAACTCAACAGCGTCTGCTGGCTGGAGCTGGTCACCACCATCTCAGGGGTGCTGCCTGGCCGCTACCAGGCTCGCTTCTGCCTCAAGTTCCTGCCGCAGTGGTGGACAGACGAGCTGCGCATCACCGCGACCCCCTCGGAGGGCTGTGGGCAGCCCACAAGCCGCCTGTACACCTGGCAGCAGCTCCGTGATGCAATAGGGCCAGCTGGGGTGTGGGTGCAGCTCTCAACAGGGACATTCACCATGACTAGCCCTGGCTCAGTAGAGGTCAGGCTGGATGCTCATTCGGGCTCCTGGAAGCGAGACATGCTCTTTGATGTGGCTCAGCTGGTGCGCGAACAGGGGCCAGTGGGTCGCAGCTGGAGGCAGCACGCGCAGCAGCAGCAGCAGCAAGGCTCCCAGGACACTGAGCCTGCTGCGGGGCAGGGTTTGCTGGATGCGGTGCGCCAGGGTCTTCAGGAGGCTTGTCACATGCAGTAAGCAGAGGCGCGGGGTATTTGGTCAACACCTGGTTTAAGGGCTAAATGCAGACTCGAAAGCAAGTGCATGTGGTTAGCGGATTGCTCAACTTTGCGGTATACCATATATCGAAGGGAGTACAAGCGGCAGCAGGTCAAAGTGGAACCATACGTCATTGACGAATGCACGCTGCGGGAAAGGTTAGAGCCGCTAATGATGATGCCCCATGTCCTGCTTTTGTTGTTTGTAGCTTGAGCTAATGGTGGGTGATCGTTTATGAGCTCCTTTTTCTGGCCATTGTGAGACCGGCTGTGCAAACTGGTCTTCTTTGCCTGCCACTCCTATTACATCATTTAGCTTACATCATTTAGGTTGCAGCGAGCTTGGTGCAACCCGATGAGCAGCCAGTGGCAGCAGAGGCTGTGCACCCAGCATAGAGCGGGACGCACCAGCGGCAATGCAGAATGTGAAACTGCAGGTGTTGCTCTTCCCAGAATCGAACCCTGGCGTGTTCCACTAGGACAACAAGGTTAAAAGCCACTGGCAGCATAAGAATCATGGCCCCCCTCCTGCATGCCTTGCTAGATGCCATCGGACCTGTCTGTTGCAATCAGGGCATCAGCTTCTTGCTGGGATGTCAGTTGCTGCGCTGTTACTGCTTAGCACACAACTAAAACTTGTGTAGCAAGTATGGGTGGGAAACAAGCACCAGCGCAAAGAGATACATCCAGGATTCGCATTTCAAAAGGAGCAGCTCTTTGCCATCGCAGTGAGCAACATCTGGATTGCCGCTGGTGTGTCCCGCTTACACTGGGTGCACAGCCTCTGCAAAGAGATTCATCAAGAGGAACTACCCCTGCCCTCATGCAACTGCATGAAAGAGCTGACAGCATGCTTTGCCCTTGCTCGCCAATGCCAGCCTATTAGTACTCCCGGACATCCACTGGACAATATCTGGACATTGCCTGGATCCCAACCTTTCCTACTCCAAAAACCTGTGCCTATGGTGGGCCACGCACTGAGCACGTCTGCTTGCTAATATTGCAAGTTGCACGGGGCTCGATGACTGGCTTGATCATGGCCTGGCAGGTTGGGTGCGTTTGCAACACACTGTCTGGGCCTGGAATGTACGTGAGAGGGGAGATCTCTTCTCCAGGAGGCATGCCTAGGCAGTCACTGGGAGGAAACGGGCGCCAGACGCCAGGCTGGCAGCGGCGCGAACTTGCAAGGAGGCATGCCTAGTAACGCGTTCTAACGTACTCTCCTCTCTCTCTCTCTCTCTCTCTTCCCGCATCTTCTCCGTTCACCCACAGCGCGCCTCTGGCGCGATCCGATCCGATGGGTAATAGCAGCAGCAAGCAGCAGCCTACTACACTAACTTTGGCCATGAACGTGCTGACAGATGACTGCATGAAAGATCATGCGAGCCTCCTGCTGTCTCATCATCCAGACACCGCGTCCATCCGCTGCACCTGCAAGCGTTGCGCAAATAGATACAAAACCCCTCAGGAGTGGCAAACCTTGTTGGCACTTTGGTTTGGAGAAGAGGCCGTCCCTGACGATGTCACAGAGGCTGAGACGGTGTACAGAAGGCTGGCCAAGCTGCAGTGGCCTGTCCACGCCGGGAAGGTGGTGTGGCTGGATAGCAAGGTAAGACTTGCAAGGTAAGACGGTGGACGGGCAGCGCTTAGTTCCTTCAGCATCGACCTTCCAAAGCCGGCATCCCGGGGGCGCTCTCAGTCTCACTGCAGCAGGACAGTGCTGGCACCCTGTCCTGTATTATGAAGTATTTATGAAGTCTAGTTTGCTCAAGCCATTTGGGACTTCAAGTACTCCTCACATTCTCTATCCAACACTCTTGACCTTTCCCCACTGGACACGGCGCCCTAGGTCACACGCTACATTGTTTGTATGCAGTCACGAAGGCAGCCGGCAGCGTCGCCAAACAAGTGGTCCGACTCAACAGGGTCTGCTGGCTGGAGCTGGCCTCCACAATCAAAGGGGTGCAGCCTGGCCACTACCAGGCTCGCTACCGGCTCAAGTTAGTGCCAGGGTGTCAGATGGACAAGCTGCGCATCACCGCAACCCCCTCGGAGGGCTGTGGGCAGCCCACAAGCCGCCGGTACACCTGGAAGCGGCTCCGCGGTGCGGTGGGACCGGCTGGGGTGTGGGTGCAGCTCACAACCGGGACGTTCACAGTGACGAGCCCTGGCTCGGTGGAGGTCCGGCTGGACGCTCACTCAGACTCCTGGAAGCGACACATTCTTGTCGATGTGGCTCAGCTGGTGCGCGTGTAGGGTCCAGTGGGCCGCAACTGGACGCCACAAGCGCCGCCGCCGCCGCCGCCGCCGCCCCAGCAGCAGCAGCAGCAGCAGCAGCAGCAGCCGCAGCAGCAGCAGCAGCAGGGGAGAGGTGTCTAGGACGCTAAGCCTGCTGCGGGGCAGGGTTGCTGCAGTGCACAAGGGTCTTCGGGAGGCCATTCAATGCTTTTGGCAGAGGAATGGGCGGGTCGGTCTACTGTTTGGGGGACTATTGTCAGATTTGGAGCCGCTGCACGATGGTGCACGGGGATATGCAGTTGTCCTCGACATTGTGGTGTACATAAATTGTAGAGTGCAAGTGGCAAGTGGGCAGCGGGGACTTGCGTGTGTTGAAAACCAAAGGGCACATTGCAATAAAGGGTTGACGGGGCTAGGGGCCGTGTCCTACTTTTATATGTTGCTTGAGCTAGTGGTGGTTCTTCGCCGTCAGCTCCGGGCCTCTGGCCTCTGAGACAAGTTGTTATTGTAGTCGGTCGTTTTGATATTGTTGTTGCCTTCCTTTGATATTATTATTCCAGATTGCTTCGAGGTTGGTGCAAACTATGGGGCTGCCACTGCAGAACGGGATGATGGTCCACTTGATGTATGCCTACTTAGTTGTCTTTGTCAGCGGTAACCTGAAAGGTCATTGGTCTCATGTTGGGATGTCAGTTACTTTTCTGTCACTACTTAGAGCAGTTGATGCTCGGGAGAGAGTAAGCTTCCTCAGACATATGTTTGAGGAAACAAGCCTCGACACATAGCGTTTTAGAGGTGGGGATCAGCATTGCCAACTCCTGCTCGAATGCAATCGCGCGTTTAAACTGCCAGCCTGCTCTGCACTTGCATGATCTCCATTGCCAGTCTATCAGTACCCCCGACCATCCGGTGGACAAATGGTCTCCCTTGAGGCTAACCCCGGAACATGACTGCATCCAGCCCCGTTAGCCCCTATAGACCCGTTACCACAGGTCACTCCTACCTCTCCTCACTTTGCAAGGCCAACATTGGAAACAGTAGTGTTTTCTGCCTCTCGTCTTCTAGCGCCCGTTAGTCACCGGTTACGTCAGCGCATATTGATGTCTTCCTCTTGGGGGATCCTTCTTATCTGGACCTTCTCCGTTGGGTGATCTACCTGTGTCCCCCATGTGACAGTCACGCAGACAAGATGAGCTCTGCGGACACTTCCGTAGTTGAAGCTGTTCGCAGCCACCTGGAGGCAGTGCGGCTGCAACTAGAGCTTCTCACGGATCCGAACCTCGATTCATGGCACTATTTGGTGCGTGTTTGCCTGTGGTGCCTGGTGCTGTCCAGGCTGTTGCACCAGCTGTTGCTGGCCATGTGCCTGGTTCCACACGGAGACAACTACCCAGTTACCTCACATCTAGCCTTCTTAGAAATTTGTTTGTCGCCCCTGCCACTTGATCACACCTGCCTATGTATTGCCTGCAGCCACCTGAGCGGCCTGCGTCTCCCAAGGAGCTCCCAGGATGGTTGGGGTCACACCCAGACGAGGTGTCGGAGCTGGCAGCCCTGCTCCACGAGGCAGCGCCCAGACTGGGCCTGACTGGGGTGCAGCGGCCGCCGCCAAAGGCACTGCCACGGCGGCCCTCATACGAGGTGTCACAGAGCATGAAGGACCGCGTGAAGAACGCTGTTCCTGTGCCCATAGGTTGGTTGCCAGGGGTCCAGTGCTGTCGCAGTGAGCTGTAATTGCAAAGAGCCTTGCACTGCTGTTTACCCTCCCACTGTCATATTCTTTTAAAACCCCTGACATTGCATGATAGCCATGGAAACTGTTGTCATGTCCACGTCAAGTCGGCTGTCTGCCAGGTTTGTACCTAAATTGAAGGCGTTGCAATGTCCTTGCAATGCAGGCAGCGGCCTGATAGATTGGTCACGGCTGTCAGCAGTGGTGTCCAGTGAGCTGATCAAGCTGGAGGACTCGCCCCCGCATGCTTTCATGCAGCCACACCTTCTCTCGCGCCCTGCAACAGCTGGCAGCGAGTTTTTGGAGATCAACTCAGGCGGGCGCGTCATGTTCTGTCTCTTCAAGCCAGCACCGCCAACGCCTCCTTCTTCCAGGGCCAGCTCACCTGTCAAGCTGCCCAGATCGCAGAGCCAGCAGCAGCAGCAGCAGGAGGCTGGTGCGGCGCTGTCCGCCGTTGCATCGGCGGTGTCAGCAGGCTGCGTCATGGCTGCTGCATCCGCCATTATTGCGGACTGTACCGCAGCTGGCACAGCAGCAGTAACTGCCGATGCTGCGGACTGCCCCTCGCCACGAACCGCCGCAGCTGCTTTGCAAGATGGCGTGACAGCGCTGTCGGCGTCAGCAGCAGCGGTTATACAGGCTGTGAGCCCAGGGCTGCCGCCGTCAAGCAAGCAGCCCGAACAGTGTGTGGTCGTGAAGTTTCTGCCCTCCCGCCTGCTGACACAGTCAGAGCAGTTCGCCAATGAGTTGACGCGGCATGTTGGCATCTGCGCCCCTGAGACCCGCATCCTACGCCAGCATGTAAGTGTAAGAGTGTGCGCAACCAGTCATATAATTGCTGGTCATGAGCTGGGATGCGCACTCCAGGCATGACAGTGGGCCTCTTCCCCTGGTGGTTTTGACTCGACTTCATACACTTAGTGGGCTGGCACAAAACATTTAGCTGCCATCCTACCAGCTCCCTGCAATACCCTTCCAGCAGCTAGTTGCGCAATATGCCTACTGTTGTTGGCTGCAGGGTTTCACGGCGGATGAGTGGCAGAGTGCGCTAGAGGCAGCAGTGCTTGTCAGGTGAGAACTTCACGATTAGCCCTGTTTGGAGCGAGTGGGATGCCATTTGAGGCCCTACTACCCGTTCAGTGTGGGGCTGTCGACTGTGTAGTGACCAGTGCTTTCCATGTACAGCCCCACACGCGCACCTTCAGACTGAATTTGTGGTGCTTCGAGTACTGTGCCCTGCCAGTAGCACCCCCTTCCTTCCGGCGTGTCCCACCACTTGCTCGACGTCGCGCTGCTGCACGCTTGTCGCCTTTCTGGTGCAGGGAGCGCTACCCGGACCTCCATGAGGAGATGAGCCGCTCAAACTGCATGCTGGCCATGGAGTTTGTGCCCGGCAAGGTGTTGTTCAAGTCGCGGGAGGCCTGGACACCCGAGCACCTCACACGCACGATGGAGGACCTGGGCAGGTGGGTGGTGCCAGCACTCCTGCACGCTTTGCGGCTGTTAGGAGGCGCACGTATGCTGCCTGGCCTGGCTGCCCGCTGGTGCTTCAGTGCAAAGAGCGAAGGGAGTAACTTGCTCGCCAGTAGTAAGCCAAAGCCGTTGACGGGACCATGGATTGCAAGCAGGCGTGTGCATTATGGAGAGATGGAGGACTTGGAGGAATGTCTACCCAGAACAGCCTGAACATGTATTGTTTTGACCCTGGTTATTCAGCGCACCAATGTTTCAGCTAAAGCTGCAGGCTTAAGCTGGCATGCTGCACACTGGCACGCTGCCTCCCTTTCGGTTTTGCACGCTGAGGCGACCATGCTGCCCTTCTTGCTCCTCTTCAGGCTGTTTTTGCTGGACATGCTGCTGGGCAACTGTGACCGGTTGCCCTGCGAGGAGCTGGGCTGGCGCGGCAACCCAGAGAATGTGATGTATGCTCTAGCGGGACCTTGGGCCAGCAGGCTTGTGGCCATTGACGCGGTTGTCAGCCGGCGGCCACCCGGGGGCCTGATGTGTGCAGAGGTGAGTAGATGGTGGTGACAGCGGGGTGATCACAGCTGCAGCCTGTACAAAGGTGCGCCGGCTGCACACTGGGAGAAACGGGGCAGGTTATTGGTAGGTGCCAGTAGTTGTTCTTGCGCTTCTGACAATGCCTTGTGTTCCTTTCAGAGGTTGCAGGTTTCATGTGACCGTGCCTGACCTCTCCAACCAAGCTTCACTGCCAGGTTTTGTTTCTATTGAAGTAGGTGAACCTGCGGGCCCTCCAGTTGATGTTCAGTAGGTGCGCATGCAGAGAAGCACAAAATCTATTCACCGCTTTCCTCACTGCTTGCCAGGATGCGGCCTGCGAGAAGGTGGCTGAGCTGGCCCTGAACGACCTCACCATGGCGGGCACGGTGCTGCGGGAGGCGGTGGGTTGCAGCCGCGTGGCGGTGGCTGCGGCTGACAGGGAGGACGTGGTGAAGGCCTTCGTCAAGGTGCGGGGGTGTTGTATTGTGGGCCAGGTTCTGCAGTGGTGGGGTGCTAGATGTATTTCTTCGAACTTATCGTCTGCTACATAGTGTTGCAAAGGCTTCACACAGGAGTAAGTCTTTACACAGTAAACAGGATCGCTTGTCTCTCTTTTTGCAGGGGTTCAAGGCGGCACTGGATTCCAGCATGACCATCAAGGGCTTGTTAGAGGCAAGTTCGTTCGCTTTGGCAGCCCCAGCGGTGGCGTCTGCAGCACGCCCTGGTGCGCACCGCGAGGGGTGCTTGCTTAGGATTGCACTGTAGGATGTATCTTGTAGGGCGCCTCTGAGCAAGTCTTCTGCCAGACACCAAGCCCCAATCATGTGCCCTGCAGATGATGTTCATGGCCTGCTCCGAGTGGATTGACGGCTTCCTGAGTGATATTGAGCAGTCCCACAACATGACGCCTCGCCCCGGCAGCCGGCGGTCCTCCTCAAGCAATGCTGGGGCAGCCAGCGTGGGCGGATGTAAGCGAGACTCTCGCCGTGTCTCATGTTGCTGGGGCATTTGTTTGTGGGACATGATTTGTAAAGGGAACATCGTGGTTGCATTGATGTTCTGCAGGCTGAGAGGTTCTATCATTGGGTTTAATATCACCGATCAGTTTTTGTTAGGCTGAAGACAGAACCGCTATTTGCATCTTGCATCTGAGCTTTGCACCTCTGCCTTGGCTTGGTTGAGCTGCGCCTGTATCCAAGTGAAGGGCATCTGTCCGGGTGCTGCTCAACTCTGATTGGAGCCCAGACATTGTTGGACATTCTGCCTTACAGGGGATCCTAACACCACCTTCAAGATCCGGATGATCAACCATGAAGCCCAGCGCAACCAGACTGTCTCGGAAAAGGTGGCGCACTGGAAGACCGTCTTCAGAGAAAAGGGTAAGCTAGCTGGGCGGCTTCTGTGGTTAAACATGCAGCAAGCCAGCCCCTGCCCTGTGGTAATCTCATCTATGGCCGACTTGGCTGCCATAACAAGTGCCGCTGCTTCTACGGCTACCTAGCCGTTGGCAAGGGGGTCTGATGCTGGCATTGTGGTCACTGCCGCGGTAGATGTGTATCGCATGGACACAGTTTGGCTGCGGCGCATGTTACTCACAGCTGTCGGTGACAAGTAGGTGGGGCTGCTGGCTGCAGGGGAGGAGTTGCGTCATGCTGTGGAGGAGTGGCAGATGAAGCGTGGGACTGTGGGTCCGCGCCTAACAACCGGCTTCCTAGACGGAACCAACCCCATTGTGGACATGTATGAGCTCAAGGTAGGGTGTGCGTCGAATGAAGCTTCCAAAAGCTTAAGAGGTGATATGGTACTTGCTATATATAATGTAGAGTATTACGCTTCCAGGAAAACCTAATTCTTGAAAGCAGCTCGATTTTTGTGCTCTGTTGGCACTTAAAGAACTGTTGAGACTTGAGCTGTTGTGCCAACATTGCCTTTGTTGCTTCCTGCCGGGCGCAGGTGCGCCTGGAGCACATGCTGCAGCGGCTGCGGGTATTGCAGGATGCAGCCTCGACCGCCAGGCCCACGCGGCTGCTGCCACGGCTGTACCTGTCGGGGGCAGTGGAGTCCAACTCCCACCACTTGCTGCGCTACCTCGGGATCACTCACATCCTCAATGCCACCGAGGTCTGCGGGGTAGCCGGGGAGTCTACGTAGGGCCAGCATGGCTTGCTGCAAGGAGAAGTGGAGATTCTCTGCAGTTGATGGGAGGGTGTGCCTCGATGACAGAGATGGTGGTGGGATTTACTCATTGTAGCGGTCAGTCTGAGGACCTGCTGCAAATACCCGCTGATGCCTGGCAAATTGAATGGTTGTCCGGGCACAGCCCCTGCTTCTGCTGAGCATCTCAATTCGGTTTTTTTGTCGAGCCCCAGTTGCCATCACTGGCAAACCCCAAGTCGCGAACTTGCAAGGACCCTGTCCACGCAGATATTCTTTCCGAGTAGTCTCCATGCAGGACCTGCTGCTGCCCGAGCCCGGCGAGGGGTTCACCACGCTGCGCTGCCCACTGCGGGATGTTGTTGAGGAGGACATCTCAGAGCATTTCCCAGCCGCCATCAGCTTCATCGGCGCTGCGCTGAGCGAGGGCAGCGGGGGTGTGCTGGTGCACTGTCATGGCGGCCGCAGCCGCAGTGTGTCACTTGTGAGTGTGGGTGGAGGCGGGACGGGGCGCAACGGGAGGAGGTAGTTTGCCTATGGCTGGTAGAAATTGCCTGCTGAGTTGGCAAACTATCATTGGGTATCATCACCACACCCAAACTGTCAATTTGTGCTGTAGAGCCAAACTTGTAGTGGCACTGCAACCTGCGCACACTTGTTGCCTTGCTCTATTGAGATTGCCATCTCTTCTTACTCCCCTGGTGCCAGGTGCTAGCATGGCTGATGGTCAACCGGCGGTGGACACTCAAGAGGGCTCTGCAGTGGATCCAGCGTTACAGACCAGAGGCAGCTCCCAACGCTGGCTACATGGCGGCACTGGCACGGCTGGAGGAGGACTTGTTTGGGGAGCAAACTGTCAAGGTATGTAGATGTGGCCATGTTGCGGGGGCTGTAGGTTGTTGGGATGGACATGATGCATGTTTTGGCCTCGGGAGGAAGATAACATGGGGCTGCTTTGAGGTCCGACGGGCATGTGGACCAGGGCAAGGAAGGCGTGCAGGTAGACAGATACCAATGTTGATGATCAGCTCAGTGGAACCATCAATGCCATGACTGGTTGAAGCGTCAAGAAAGATCCCAAGACCTTCTGCCAGCTACAACATACAGTGCGTGCAGCAGGGCAGGGGAGCCATAGACTGGCTGCGTATCCCACAGGAAATTAGGATTGTCTTTGTTGCTGCTGCGGCTAGCCATGTCATTTAATGAAAAGCTGGGCAGATAACCCTAACTCAGTGTCATTGGAGATGTGTCAGCACAATATGGGGCCCTTCCCTCTTGCAAAAGAAGACAAAGGTGGCAGCAGCGTCATGCCACCGCAGCTGGTGATGCACTGTGTGACAAGGTCTGCCTTGCATTCTCTGCTTCCACAAAGGTGCGGAACACGAAGCCAGAGCCTAAGATCTGCCCGCTATGTGGCGAGAAGGTGGGCCTGTCCACTGAGTCAGTCCGGGTGCATATTCGGCTCAAGCACCCTGAGGCTTACGCTGAGCTGGCGGGCAGCGAGGTCACCAGCCCTAGCGGCTTCAGTGTGGTTGGCAGCAGCGGCTTCAGCAGCCCCACCGCTATGGGCATGCAGCCGCTGCCGCTGCGCCCACAGCAGGGGCAGACGGAGCAGGCAGGCGGCGGGCCTGCTGACGCCTCGCGGGCAGCGGCGGAGCTGAGTCAGGCGTTGCGGCGAATTGCAGCGCAGCAGTTGGAGCAGCAGAATGGTAAGCATCAACCCACGGCTGAGCCTGGACTTTACTCTGACTGACGACTGGTAGCTTGTGCCTGTCTGTAATGTGAACTTCGTCAGAGCCGGAATACTATTTATCCGGGACTTATTTGTGTATATATGAGACCTGCTAGCTGGAATATAGCATGCGCCATTGCGCCATCCTGGTGCATGATACCTATGTATAACACACAGCTTTACAGATATTCAACAAGGTACTTATCACTCACGGCAACGTAATGCAGATTAATTTAAGCTAATCGCTTTGTGCGAAAGCATTTCCACTCTAATTGCCTAATTTGGGTATGACATGTTTCTGGGAACCTCAAAAGGCACCATTGGGTTAGACTGCTAGCCTGAGGGCAAGTGAGGTCGACATGTACAGAAGGAACTCAGCAAACACCAACAACATCTGGGAGAGAGATGTGCCGCACCTTGTTACATTATCTCAGCTGCTGCCATTCCCGAGCGCCAATAGAGGAGCCAGCATCCAACCAAGACCTGCAGCAGGCACAGCATAGATGTGACAAAGGCTTGAAGAACGACAGACCTCCAGGTGTCATTGACTGGCTGCACGTCCAGCAACACCGGTTACAACAGACATTCAGGCCATCGTCGTGGCAGCTCCCAAGCAGGCCTTCACTGCCGACCTGGAGGGTGCTACTGGTAGCTCCACTTGCTCGGCAGCGTCCGTATGGTAACCCTGCCGCTGCTTATGCTGCACTCGAACATTGGAGAAATGGGCATTAGCTACGAGCAGACTCAGTGCACTCTCCTTGCACTCCTCAGTACTGACGCAGTTTCCTAGGGTCCCTGCTGTCACTTGTGTCCGAGCCAAACTACCAAGCAGCGCACCAGGGGTGCTCACTTCAAGGTACCGGAGTTACCTTTCGGTTCTCTTTGCAAATAACATACAGGCGCCCCCTGCAAGTACCATATGTGGTTTAGTGAGCCCAGTAAAGGCCTTGGCTTGAAAGGCGGAGCATGCAAGGCTCAAACTGGTAGCATACCTCCGCTTCACAATGCGGCAGGCGTCACACAGCTTCTTTATAGCAGCCCTAACTTTCATATTGCCTCAATGAGGGGCAACGCAGTCAGGTTTGGGTAACGAAACGGAGTTGTGCCTTGGCCCACTGGTGTTTGATGATATGGCGGAGATTACCCGAATGATTACACAAGGTAAAAGAGGAGCCTGACAGCACTTGGGCCACTTGAGTACTTGTGCCACTTGAGCAGGGAGGTATCAAAGATACTAGACGTTGCCTGGCATTCTTAGCGCGTCAATTGCTCCCTCACCAGACCTATACTTCTGTCGATCTATCATGTTTTCCATGAGCTCACAACCGTAAGTATAGCACAACCTTTAGCTGGCAACTCCAGCTGATGGGATCCCATCAGGGTACCTTTGCTGACTAACACCTGGTCCCATACAGTAAACTCAGTGCCTGCCATGAGGCATGTTGTTATTGGCGGCGGGGTGGCTGGGGTGTCCTGTGCTGAGGAGCTTTGCAGGCTGGTGCCCCAAGACACTGTGACGCTTGTCGCAGCGGACAAGGTGTTGAAGGTATAGTGTGGCGTTCCTGTGCTGCCCACTACCTCACGGAAGGGCTGGAGATGGAACAGGCAGTCGGTGTCTGCACTGAGGCACCTCGCCTGTGCTCTGTAGGGTGTCAGCACCGTGTCCCGTATCACGAAGAACATCGAAGAGCTAAAAGGCACGGCAGTCCCCACTTTAGTTGCCTTGGGCGTCCCTGCAATATGCGTGGTTGCATACCTGGAAATATCTCGACGGGCGATTGGGTTGGTCCAGGCTTGTAAGACAGTGCGGTGTCAGCCCAGCCCTTGATAGCTGAACAGCACTTGCTTGGAGTGTACCATATGTGAAAGTCAGCCCGGAGAGTAACAGAGGCTTGGCTTGCTTGGCGGTGAGATTGTAGTCATGGGGTATGTAAAAGGCTCACAAGCAGGTCAGCATGCAGCTATAGTACAGAGCAGATCACTGTTGTTGCTTGCAGTGGAAGTGAAGCAGCTGGATGCCCTGCCCTACCCCAACCTGACAATGGTGCAAGATGTCGCTACTGGCATCGACTTTGAAAGAAAGGTGAAGTGCTGACCCTTTTGGAGGAACTCTACATACCCTCCTCTTCTATATCAGCCTTGCATCAGTCTCCTGTCCAAGTCATGCATACAGCTCTAGAGGCTACCCATTTGGCAGCGGGCCGCTCTTGTAGACTCTGATCCTCCCCATCCTTTACCCAAGAATCAGGCGTTGCTCAGTCTCTGAGCAAGGAGCTTCCATCTGCAGGAGCTCCTGCTGGCTGGCCACTCGCCTCTGCCGTACGACAAGCTGTGCATTTGTGCCGGTGCCCGGCCCAAGCAGCTGGCAGCAGGCATTGACAGCCGCTCCATCATCACACTGAGGTGAGGTGAGTAGTGATGTGTTGAAATCATTCATCCTGGAGCAAAGCCGATTTTGTTCACATGCCAGCTGGGACGATGGCTTTTGGACTACATGAGCGACTCAGATGCTGGGGCGCAACTTGCTGCTGTTACCCTGGCTCCGTTGCGAAAGCGCGCTGTCATTTTCACTTGCTGTGTAAATGTGTGCCTTGAAGGATTCGCACAAAAGATCACCCGGGGGTCATCTACATAGCAGGGCATTGCTTGCCCATCGTGAGGGCATGCCAGCTGGCGCATGACGTGCGAAACAAGCAGCAAGGCAAGCAAGCCAAGCTGGGTCAGGCCGACCTGTCGAGTGTGCATGCGCCGTAGGGACACTGAGAGCCTGCAGGCGCTGTGTGCCAGGCTGGAGGGCAGCCGCCGGGTGATGGTGGTGGGCAACGGGGCCATCGCGCTGGAGGCAGTGTGAGTCGTGCTGTGAGTCATGCTCGTCCAGGTATTGTGCCCTGCATGCCCTGGATGACCTTATGTCTTAACTCAAAGTTGCTGCCCTTGAATAGTTTGCCGCAGTTGCAGCAGGTCCGTGCCTCTGCTTAGGTGGCTGGCGGCCATCTATCATGTGGCACCCGACAAGCGGCCGTATGTGAAGGGGCAACTGGGCACATGACCAAATAGCCCCAGCCACTAGGGTCCCTTCCCATTACCCTTGCCCCCCGGCACATGCACACCCTCTTTCTAGGTGTGGGTGTGCAGGTTTGCCCTGCGCGGAATGGAGGTTGTGTGGGTGATGAAGCATGGCCACATTGGGGACGCCATCTTTGACATAGATGCAGCCCAGTTCCTGCTGGAGGAAATGCAGCAGGCTGAACCAGATCGGCCTCAGCAGCCGCCAGGGGATAGCAGTGGTGGCAGCCCAGCAGCTCAGCAGGGACAACAGGCGCAGCAGCGCAGGGGTGCTCCCATTGTGCGGCGGGGCACCCCCATGCAGCAGCAGGGGCAGCAGGCACAGCACCCAACCACGCTGGGGCACGCTGTGGGACCAAGCTGGGTGGCGGCGCTGCCTCATGCGGCCGGAGAGACCAGGGTGGTGCTGGAGTATGGCTGCTTTGTAGAACAAGTTGTGCCTCATGATAGCTGCTCATTGCAAATGCAGCAGCAAGACGATCAGCAGCAGAGCGGCAAGCACCGGGTGTCGTTGTCCGGCGATACAGCCGTGCTAGGCAGCAGCTGCAGCGAGGACGACAAGGCGTCCTTAGCAGTGCATTCTCATCAGCCTTTGGAGGCAGGCGGTGGTGTAGATGAAGGCGGCATCAGTGCCCTTGGTATCAGCAGCAGCCATGCTGCCCCAGGGCCCAAGGGGTCTGGGCAGAGAGTCCCCAATGGGGCCACATCACCAGCAACAGCAGCCGATGACGACGGGCATTGGAACCTGCTTGTGAGGCTCACAAACGGGAAACAGTATGGCGTTGACCTAATCATCTCGGCCGTAGGGGTGACCCCAGCCTTGGACTGGGTGCCGCCGCAAGTGAAGCGGGCCGAGGACGGGGGACTGGCTGTTGACAGGTATTGCTACCACCCGTCCAGACGCATCGCATTGTGCCGTTTCAGGGGGCCGCTTGCATGCCACAGGCCTAAGCTCCCATGCCCATTAATGCTTGGCGCTGCAAGCACGCTGCTCGCTGCCCCTGGGCTGGCTGCTGGCTGTCCAACGTATGGGTCTGTAGGCGCATGTCAGGCCTGGTGGGTCATATGGGGGATTGCACAGGCACCACATAGCGCAACGAGCTCTGACCTAAGTCAGCAAGAGCGTAGCGTGTGGCACGTCAAGTCCGCGCATGACACTGAGGTGCAAGTGGGTGACAGGTGCTTATGCAGCTGCCTGTGGCTTGCAGGTGTATGGAGACGTCGCTCCCCAGCGTGTACGCTGCAGGCGACTCCTGCTCAGCACAGTGGGCAGCCGAGGACTCCCCTCACTGGTTCCAGATGCGGCTGTGGACACAGGTGCGGCACCTGGCAAACTGTGCTCTCATTGTGTGTGCCGCCACTCCGTCCTTGTGGCAGTCCGCACATGCGTGCCAAGTAATGGGTCCAAGCTGAGGTTGCGGCCAGCATAGTGGCCCGCATGAGGGTGCCATTTCTGAAAAGTGTGCTTGTGTAAGCAAAGGTGGCCCGGCTGTATTGTTTGCATGCAATGCCAGCACTGTGCATGCAGTCGTGCTACATATCTCCCCTTGGTGGTATGTATTAGCTGCGCAGCTGTGTGGCTCTAACCACTACTTGCTGAACAGGCCCTCAAGCACCAAGTTTTAGGTGGTGAGGCTGGTGATGTTGCCCTCGCACGGTCAATGTCAGGGCAACAGGCATGCTTTGTGGGAGGTGCATGGCCGCAGAGAGAAGTCACCACTTGTCAGCTTGTCCTGCAGGCACGCACGATGGGAATCTACGCGGCCCACTGTATAGCGGGGGTGCAGGACCAGACAGGGGTGGCAATGGCATTTGAGCTGTTCACACATGCCACACGATTCATGGGCCACAAGGTGGGTGGCAGGTTGTGCGCAGTCCAGCAGCAGCAGCGCATGGGGGTCACCTGGTGGCAGCACTGCCGCTGTCGCTGGATGGCAAGGTCCCCGGCACTCCTAAGCAAGCTACTGCACTTGGCACCTGCGTGCATGTGATGGGCACTAGCTGGCAAAACCCTTGGATACTGCGTTGTCCAGCTAGCGCTGCCCACAGCTTCACCAGCATCCCTACCCTGCCTGTACATGCTTTTGCCCCGCTTTCACCAAACAAAGCTAATAGAGGAAGGCCCCCCTGTTGCAGGTGGTGCTGCTGGGCCTTTACAATGGGCAGCGGCTGGAGGGAGAGCCACCAGAAGACGTAGTCACCTACTCTCGCGTGATGGAGGTAATCCATGAGAACGGGCTATCTGGCCAGGCGGTGTGTTGCTGCCTGTGAAGGGTAGGCCTGTGCAGGCTGTGTCAGTCCCTTGCAGTATGCCCAGCATTCTGCCAGGGGTACCCCATGAAGCCACCTAGAGATGTGACATGGCAGTCCTCCTTGCAGCGCCATTGCGGCATGCCTCTCTCATGCCTCTCTCGTGTGTGACTCACCCCCTGTAGTCGCTCTCCTAGGTTACGGAGTGGTTTGTTTGCTGAGCTGTGGGACGGGTGGGCGAGGTCTTTGCCCCAGGTTCTGTGGACTGTCTGGGCCCCTTGTCCTTGTGTCGAGGTCTTGAGTGGACAGTTGTACAGGGGAGGCGGCACACCGTGAGCTGGCAGTTCCCCGAGGGCTTGCGGGGGTTGAGCCTTCCCTCGCTACCCCGCCAAGCAGCTGCTCCAGTGCCGTGACCCATGCGTCCGCTCCAGCCAGGAGCCGCAGTCATACCTCTCGTCTGTGATGTTGCCTTTTTGGATGCCCTTTTCTCCAGGACCCAGAGAGGACCTTTGTGCGGGTGCTGCTGCTGCGCGGGCGAGTGCAGGGCGCAGTGCTGATCGGCGACACAGGCAAGTGAGTCAGCGTTCTTTGGCTTGGGCATGCCTAGGCGCCCGTGGGCCCTTGCCAGCTGCCTTGCATGCCCCAAGATGCACCATATCTCCCATAGTAGGTGTGTTGTGTTGCGGGATCTAGGCATAGGCTGCCAAAAGGGTTGCGGCAGCGCTTCCTCGGTAGCGGGGCTGCCGTGTTGGACTTTGCTGTTTTGGTGTTGTTGCTTGCCTGACGTGCTCTGGGTCCTTGACGGTTCCTAACCAAGCTGGGTCCTTCGACCTGGAGATGCTGACGTCCTTGCACATGCAGAGTTGGAGGAGACTATGGAGAATCTGATACTGGATCAGCTAGATGTGGGAGGCTATGGGCCCGGCCTGCTGGACCCTGACGTAGAGCTGGATCATGTCTTCGACTGAGGGTCGACTCGGGGAGGGTCGGAGCTGTGCTATGCTAGGTGCCTTCCATGGAGCAACCTATGATGTGCTGGGCCTAACAGTTGAGATGGGGTTGCCAGACAGTGTGTTCTGGGCAGGTTCCCCAGTAGGCAAGGTTGACAGGGCGACGTGCGAGGGATGGATGAGGTTCAAGTGCCCAGCCATGCCAGGATGGCTAGACAGGGTAATCCAGGAGCTCCACAGCTTTCTACTTCTACTTCTTGCCAATGGGGTGCCAACAGCTGCAGGCTGTCTAACCTAGCTCGGTCATGCATAAGGTATCAAATCTGTCCAATAACAATAAAGTCTGTTGATAGAGCCCCGTACCACTTCTAGGTCGAACATGCTCATCAAATACAACAGTGCAAACACAAAACGTGAGGACATGGGTCCAGGTGAAGATGGCAGCTGGGACTTGCGCAATGTTCAGTGCCAACAGTAAGTGCGCGCGTAGGGGGCAAAGCCAGCACCAGCATCACAATGAACAGCAGAAGCAAGCAACTCTCCAGCCAATGCGAGCGAGAGCAACATAGAGCAGGAAAAAGGGAGCAGGAGCCAAGCCAACTGCAAAGGCGGTTGGTCGGCAAGGGGTCCAGGGTAAACAACCTGCCACGCCTAACAGCATCGCTGCCAGACCAAGTATCCGTGCCCCTGCCTCAAGAACCGTGGAAAGATTTTGCGGGAGAGGAAGATAAAAAGGCAGTGTGAAGACGAAAAAAGCAAACTCTCAGTCCCACCAGGGCGCTGGCACGCCCACACCCACAAGCCATGGCCACAGCAATCCCCTCGGCTGCCAAGGTTGAATATGCTAGGGGCGATGCTAGGGTCAACGCTGGCTTGCAAACTCTCCCTACACCCGACAGATGCTCACAGCCAAAACTACCAGGCAGCACTCCTGCAGCTACGTTCAAGCCTTGGTCACGCCAATGGAGTCTACATTCTTGGCCTGTGGCAGGCCACATCATGTGTTGTCACAATAAGTACAGGACTCTGCCCTAAGCCTTCCATGAACACGCTACATATCATGGCAGCAAAGCCTGGCCCCTGGCCATCTCGCCCGGCGGCCTACTTCTCAACCCAGCTACCCTCCACTTGCATACCGCCTACTCTTAGTCGCGTGGCCTTGAAGCCACATTCCGCTGGTCACACTGCCTTGCCAGCCGTCGTTCCTGCCAATGCTGCAAAGGAAGCTGGTCGGCGCCGCGCCGGCGCCCTCCAGACGCGTCCCGGCCAGCATGGGCGAGCGCATCGTCGACGGCACCAGCACCACGCTGCGGATGACGTTCTGCGCCCTCCGCTGCAGCGCCGCGGCCGGGGTGGCAGCGGCAGCCGCCGGCGCCTCCCCCGCGGCAGCGTCCCCCACGCTCAGCCTCTCCGCGGCAGCCGCGGCCGCCGTCGCGGCCGCAAAGTCCTCCGCGCCGGCGCACGCGCCCCCGCTGTGCTGCCGCCGCGGCCGCGCCTCCGCGCTCTGCAGCACCGCCACCACCTCCTCCGCGCTGGGCCGCTGCTCCGGGTCGGTGTTCAGGCACCTCTGGTGGAGCTCCGCCACGCGGGGTGGGCACTCCTGGGGGACTTGCAGCGACCGCAGGGTGCCTCTCCGCGGCTCCTCCCCCGTGCAGATCTCCCATAGGAGCACGCCCAGGGAGAAGATGTCAGCCTTCTCGCTTGCAAACTGCCCCAGCAGCACCTCGGGGGCGCAGTAGTCCCAGGTGCCAATGCGGCTGTCCAGGCTGATGCAGTCGCGGTGCATGAACCTGCGGGGCGCGGGGCAGGGGCGGTACAGCGTCGTGCGGGGCGGGCGAGCGGGGCCGCGGGCCTGGCAATGGCGGACAGGCGGCTGCAGCACTTCCACAGGCAGGCGCCGTGGCAAGCAGACGCTATCTGGGAGATGGTGGGCCATCAGAAACAAAGGCAAAGTTTTCAAGACTTCTTGCAAGTGCTGCGACTTTGACATGACAAAAGGCACAACTGCTGCACAGCTACTGCAGCCTAGCAAGAGACAATCCTAACAGGTAGGCATGACATGCCCTCAATTTGCAGGCATGTGCCTACCTGCAGCCATGGAGTGCCTGTGTCTTCGACATCGGCATTGCAACTTCCATGCTGCCGCCCGAGACCACAAACCCACACGGCCCGCCTCCCAACCCTGACCGGCTGACCCTCGCCGCCACCCTCTACAGTGCACCACACAAGTCAGCCACCCAACCGCACCACCGCTGTGGGAGAAGGGGGGTTACCTGCTGAAGCCCACGTCGCCCAGCTTGGCGGTGCCGCCGCTGGTGAGCAGCACGTTCCTGCTCTTCAGGTCCAGGTGCACGATGCGATGCTTGTGCAGGTACGCCAGCCCAAGCGCAATCTGGAGGGCCACCTGGTGACCCCTGCAGCAACTTAGGGTTTGGGGGTTTGGGGCGGGTGCAGCAGGGCAGTAGCGCTGCGGTTCGGCAGTTCTTGGCGCCCCCTCGCCAGTCCCCACAGGCAGGCAGAAGCCCACACAGCAGCTGGCTGGCTCTGGCTGTGCTGTGGAAACAGCTTTAAGGTTATCCTCGGCGGCAATGGCGGCTGGATGGCTGCGCATGGTCAGCCAAGCAGGCAGACCCTCTGCCTGCCTGCCTGCCTGCTCCGGCCCTGCTGCACCCCTCAAACACAGCATCAACACTACACTCCAATGGCACTCCAAAAAATAGTCGCTGCTTGAGGCACCCACCATACCACACCCCCGATGAGGCCCCCAAGGTGCTGCGCCAAACGAACCTGTTTTCCCATGCAAACACGCGCCCCTTCCCGCCAGGCAGCTGTGAGTTCAACTTGGCGCCAAGGTCCAGGCCCGGCATCAGCTCCATCAGTATCATGCCCAAGTCATCTACAGGGGGGGGGGGGTACGCAGCGGGCAGGGTTCAGAGGCGTGTATGGCACTTCCTGACTTCGAGGGTGCGATGGGAGGTGCCACAGCATGCGTAGCAGGCAGAGGTCAGCAGCAACTATGGGACAAGGCACTGCCGAGTGGGACACAATGGCATCTCAGCTGCGCCATCTCACAAAGATGCCCTTGCAAGCGGGGGTGGTGGCATCGCTGCTGGGAGAGATACGGATGCCAAGGGAGCAGTCACTCACCCGCGAGGCAGACTCCTATGAAGCGCACAATGTGTGGGTGCTGCAGCTTCCACAGCAGCCGCGACTCCTGCTAAGCACATGAGGAGAAGTGCTAGGAGCGCTACTAGGTAGGGTAGACAGACAGCAGCAGGGGGCCGAGGCTGCCAAGCAAGCTCCCGGCCAGACGTGGCTGGCAACCTGGGTCTCCTGGAGGTACTAAGTGAGCTGCGAACGGTACAGAGCAGTACTTCAGGGGACCCTTGGATGGGGAGTGCACAGGTGTACACCCCAGCTGGATGGGCATCCCTGGGAGTGGCGACGCAGCAGGCAGTCAGGCCCGCACCTGGATGAAGCGCTTGGTGGATGTGCTCTCATTGTCGAGCTTGACTTGCTTGCATGCACAGGGCGTCGCGCCATTCAATACAGCATGGAACACCTCGCCACTGCGATGGGGCAGGGAGGGGCACACAGGCGCGCGTCAGACAAGCTGCCAAGTGCTGCCAAGTGCAAGGACCAGGAGCCACACAACTGGCTGCCTCCAGCAGCAGGAGGCGTCAGCCTACCTGCCTTTGTGCCCATACCCCGCCCACCCCACTCGCATGCCTGTCATGCTTCAAGTAAACTCCTCCCACCTTCCTATGCGCTGTCCAGGCATGCCCTCCCAAGGCGGTGCAGTGCGGCCTACTGCAGGCCATATCACGGCTCCGACCAGTCCTACGCAAAGCGCGCAACGCCGCGCTCAGCAAGCAAGCAAGGGGCTCGCACCTCGCCCCCACGCCCAGCTTCACCACCCTGCCAGCGGCATCCTTGGACAGCTCGACAGCCTCCCTGGGCAGCACCACCTCGTTCCACTGCAGCAGCAGCAGCAGCAGCAGCAAGTGTCAGCCCCATGCGGCAGGCAAGCCCACACCGCGGTCTGCCATCATTACGGTCCATGCTTCCCTAGGCCTGGCGGCGGCAGGCCTGCCCCTGGGCAACACCGTTGGCCATGCTTGTTGGGCTGGCCACGCAGCGGCACGCTCCGCTGGGGCGCTGCCGCAGTGAGCTAACAGGAGGACACAACGCTGACTTGGGTGCACACAACCAACCAGCGCTGCTGGCTGTACCAACCACCTGGGCCGTACCAACCACAAAAGCGACAATAGCAGGGAGCCCGCGGCCCCTGCTGCTCTGCCTGCTGTGCCTGCTATGCCTGGCTCACCTCTTCCTCTGTGGCCTCTGCCAGCATGTGCTTGCCCACCACCGCCCCCCAGCTGCCGCTCTTGTCCAGGCACGCCATGCCCTCGGTGGAGCTGCCGCCGCTCGACCTCTCGGCGTCCATCCCCTCCAGCCCCCCGCCGCCGGCCCCTACCCACGACCGCGGGCTGAAATGCCTGCTACCGCTGTTGCCGCTGCCGCTGCCGCCGCTGCTGCTGTGCTCTGCACCCAGGGCCGGCGTGCTCTCCCCAGGGCTGGGCGCCACTGCGCCAAGCCCCGCTGCCCCCAGCAGCACGCCGCTGCCCTGGCTGGGCTGCCTGCCCAAGCTAGGAGCGCTGTCGGGCGTCCCGCCTGCCTGGCTCAGCGTGGGGGGGTCCCCCTGCGGCATATGGAGCAGAGACTTGACGATGCCGTATTGAGGCAGGCTGGCATTACGCAGCGACCCTAAGACACACCCAAAAAAAAAAGGCTAGCTCAGTGAGAGAGAGCCTTTCCAGCAACCCATGCGAGGCGCCTGTGCTTATAGGCCCGATCATAATATATGCAGGGCCCCCTTTCCTGCCACTCACGCATTTCCCCATGTGCTTCAAGGTAGTGATACTCAAGCCAGGCCATGGGACCACATCCACGCCTGGCCGGCTATCCACAAAGCACAGCACCTGCGCTCCCTGCCGCCACATGGCATCCCGGCACCACACAGCAGCAGCTACTCACCCCTAGCTTTGGGGTACCCAGCTGCACCTCCACAACAACCTTGCCATCACTGCGGTGCAGCTCGCCAGCCGCACTGTCATCAATCATCCCCTCCTTGCTCATGTCAAGCTCGGGGTCCTCTTGCAGCGCCGCTTCACTGTCATCGATGCTGCCTGCCTTTCCTGCGCACCCCTGGCCCCTCCGCCGCCGGCGCCTCCGCCGCAGGCGCACAGTCAGCACGGCGCCCACAACAACAATGGCCGCTGCGCTGGCCGCACCCAAAGCTATCCCTGTGCGGGGGTCCCAACGCAACGGTCAAGCGACCAAGGACAGCAGGGGCAGCTGCTGTGGAAGATGCCAGTGCAAAGGAGCTGCCTCGGACACACCATTCAGGGACACCTCGACCCCGACTTTGGGGGGCACCCCTTGCTCACCCGAGGACCCCAACCCACGCAAGCTTGGGTTTTAGCCAGAATGCGCGGCATGGTCACGCACAGCGTTTCTGTCGCAGCCGTGGTTGGCAGGCAGCAGCTTCCCCAAAGCGTAGTACAGAGGCTGACAGGCAGCCGCGAGGGGGCCCACCGACCTGCTATGGCCGCTGGCGACAGACCTCCATCACCGTCCTCAGGGCCAACCTGCACCTGCCCCTCCTTCACATACACAATGCCAATCGGCGCCAGGCTGCTGCGGCATAAGTCCAGGGGCTTGCCATCCCCCGACCCCTTGAACATGGCGTAGGGGGTGTAGTCGTTCGGAAGGCCAAGCGGCGAGAATGTGAACCCTTGGCACTCTGGCCACGCGTCACACCAAGCTCGAGCCTCCTGCATGCGCCCAGCAGCTTGGCCGGTGGCTGGAGGGCAGCTTGTGCAGCATAGCTGCGCACTAGGGGCTAGGGTGTGACCCCGCTGGAAGCACTTGGCAGCGAAAACAATATACGAGGGCATATCACACATGTGGGCCGCGAGAAGGACTGATCCCACGTAGACCAATAACTGTGCTGCTGCGCAAGCTAACCCCCAACCCAGCGCGAGTATTGATGTTGTCAACACCCGCCAACTTTATGCGGGAACCATGCGGTCAAAGTGCGCCCCCATGTGCGTGCTGTCCCCCCCCCCCAGCCAGTGTCCCTGCACCCAACTCGAGTGCACAGGGCGGCAGCACCCATGCCGCACCACCCACGGACCTGCAGCGAGGCATGGATGAAGCAACCGCCGGGCTTGCGGCTAGGCTGCGGGCATCCTTCTGTGAGGTCGTACTCGGAGAAGAAGTGGCGCGCAGGGAACTCCTCATACCCTGCCAGGGGCCCTGGGTCCGGCACCCACACTCTCACGCCTGCACAAGCCAGGGCTGCGCACTGGGGCTGGAGACGAGGGAATCCCAAGCTTGTGTATCCTGGAACCCATGTGTACGCCTGACCACCCCCCCACGGTCAGCCTTGCCCTGCCCAGGCTGCAACTGGCGCCAGCGCGGCACCAGCCAGCTTCCCCCTCACCAGGGCCCAGCCAAGCCCCGCAAGGGAGCACCAGCGTGCAAGACAGCGGCCCCCACCCGCAGGTGACCGCAAGTATCTGTCACTGTCAGCGGGCAGCCGGGCCTGACGCACACCTGCTGTCGCCAGGTTGTTGTCTCCAGCGGCTAGCTGCAGCACGGCGCCGGAGCTCCCCGTCAGCTGTACCTTCCTTAGCGTGCATGCGTTCGCGGCATCTGACGAGCCAGACGGGTCAGACAGGCAGCCGCCCTGCACAGCAAGAGCGCGAGGCCACCTGGGTGCGGCAGCCCACACACCACACACACCACAGGCAAGTGCAAGGTGCCAGCGACTCCCCTAAACAGGTTAGTGGAGGTGGCGGCCAGCAGAGGCTCTCAGTTTATGGGCTGCCACACTCTTGGGTGTGGTGCTCTGGGTGACAGGGTGACACTGGGTGAGAGGTGCTGACAGGCCCATCACCTTGTTGCCACACCAGTTGAAGGCACTGCAGTTGCGCGTCATGTCGCAGGCCTGGGCGCAGGCCAGCAAGCTGGGCTGCATGTTCTCAGCGCCAGGCAGGAGCACGTCACCGACCAGCTCCGTATAGGGCCGGACAGCATATCTGTGAAGGGGTGTGCTGACGATCTCCACGCCATTGCCTCGGACTATCGACCACCTGTTGTCCCCAGGTTCTGCCAGAGCAAAAGTGAGCAACCCAAGGAGCAGGACCACCTGCAAGCAAGGCAAGCTGGCGGTCCGGAGGGGCACTGCTGAGAGCATGGTACTGCGGGGTCTCAGCAAGGAGATGCTCACTATGAGTGAGGGGCCGCTTGAGGTGCGGTGGAAGGCCGTCCCCATCCGTTGCCCTTGCACCTCGCAGGCATGCCCGGCAGCAAGGGTCAAGGAAACTGCAGACTAAGGCTGCCAAGAGCGACCATCGTGAGCTATGACTATGTAGTCGTGCGTTAATGCGCGTGGATGAAAAAGTTGAAACTTCCAATCTGGACCCTGGGAAATTGACAATGCAGTACAAACGTAATCATCACCAACCAGGCTGCGACTGAAAAGTGGTACTTTGTCGGGCCGCGCAACCAAGATGGGCATAGAGAGGGGTGCCGAAAGTTGGCAGGGTGCAAGGCGTTAAACGAACCGAGGCTAGTACCTTCTTGTATGGATTGATGCGATACACTTTGGTCGTTTGTACAACCGCGTCAGTGATTTAGCCCATGTCGTGACCTCAGTGCTGCCATTATCATCCCTTGAGGGTAAGGAACAGTGGAAATAAATAAGCAGGCTGCTGTTGGTACATCGGCCTGCATGCTGCAGAGCCTCAACCATTACGGAACCCCTGCACCTAGACTGCAATGCAGGGGTTACACGAGCAAGCCCAGTAACCGACACGATCCTGACAGTGTATGCTTACACCAAGCTTACACGGTGCTTACACGATGCTTACACGACGCCAAGAAAATCCTACCACGGCCAATACTGTGCATCCCTTTCGACTTTGAAAGCAAATAAGCACAGCCCCGTCGCCAGAGTGCCTATCAGCCACTGCTGCCAGTGTAAGTACACTCAGGCGCTGCTTCAAGATGCAGGGCAACTGCAGGTTACTGGGCTGGGTTGCTGCCGGGTTGCCCCAAGCCGCCGTCCAGCAGGACCCTCTCTAGCATGCGCGCAAGCCCCTGAGGGCTTACCCTCAGCACACGAGGCCGGGCCTGGGCCCCTCCAACATCCGGCGGCCCCAGCTGGCCGCTGCTGCCGCTGCTACCGGCAGGCGTGCGCTGACCTGCAACCAGCCGCTCCTGCTGCTGTTGCGGAGGCTGCTGCGGTGGCGTCCCAGCATTGCCCATAGCCGCCGCCAGCGCCCTTGCTAGCGCACCAGCGTGCACAGCAGCAGCGGCAGCGCTGTTCCCTGCAGAACCCCGCCCTGCCGATGCCGTGGGCCGGGCGCTTGGTCCCGCTCCCACCGATGCGGGCGGCCCTGCCGCGGACGGAGCCACGACAGGCGCAGCAGCAGCGGTGGCAGCCCCGGCTTGAGGCAGTGCTTGCTCCAACATTGCTTTGATCTGGGGCAGCTCCTCAGGCACTGCTTCCAGAACCAGCACTGCCCCGCCCTCCTCCTGCCTCTCCTGGAACCCCCAGCGCAGCCATGCACTCCTTGCCACCAGGCTTGGCCCCCAGCTGCAGCAGCAGGGTGCAGCACAATGCAAGGTGCATGAACTTGCCATCCCAGCTTGAACCCATCTGGTGACCGCATGTGGACTAGGCGACAGGGACACCCGCCACAACTGGCAACATCGGCGTGTAGCAGGCCTCAGTGAATTGGATACTCCAAGGGATGCCGGCCGCCCGTGCCGGACCGTTGAAAGCGGCACGGTTTATGACACATACCCAGCCTGTGTGCAAGTACTACCAAAAACTTGTTGAAGTCCAGTCTTACAGCTTCCCACCATCCTTGCGGGCCAGTCACAGTCCTTGTCACGCCCCAAAAGTGAAGTGTCAACCAGGCTGCACAACGGACCTACTGGCCTGTGTACAAAGCAGGGGAAAGTCCTTGCACAGCTACCCATCTCCACACTGTGAGGCACAACCTTCCGCTCCGCTCGCACCCACCTTAGAATGGAAGGAGGCGTTTGACACCCTGATCCGCCGGTACTTAGGGTCCCCTGGGTTGTTCAGGATGTTGGAAACAAATGTGAGGAGTGTCCTGGCTGCGGCCACAAAGTCTTCAAAGGAGCAGGAGGACCGGACCCGACCTAAAGCCTGCAGGCAAAATTCGCCGTCGATAGCGTGGTGCAAGCCCGCTAACAAAAGTGCCAACCTTGTCCGACTTCCCATACACGACACACAGTTGCATATTGTCTGCCAGCCAGCATTTACTGCTCGGCAGAGTCGCGAAACCTGCGGCATTCCCGTCTTGACAGTAGAACCAGCACACTCCCATCGCGGATCCCCCCCCCTCCCCCAACACACACCCCACCTGCGCCAGTGCTATGGCCATGGGCCCGGGCGGCCCAACTGGAGCGGCGCTGCCGGTGCCGGCCGCCACCCCCGGCGTCCCTGCTCTGCTGGGCAGCAGGGCCAGCTGCTCTTGGATGGTGGCCAGCAGCTGGGGCCGGTTGGCGCCGCGGAACTCTGCCACCCGCTGGCGAGCTCGGTAGACATGGAAAGTGGGGAAGGCGGTGATGGCTGCTTCCTGCGCATGTGCATCATGCGAGGGAACATGGGCGAGGACTACTCCGCTGAAGAGCATGCAGTACTAATCTCTTGACATGTGGAACGGCCATTCTCAGTGTGTCGCGCCTGTCCAACCGTGCATGTAAGCGCTGCCCAAACAGACAGTCCCTGTACAACAGAAAGCAAAGGCTGGCCTCCAGCATTTGCACACCTCTATGGGGACATTGACATGGAGCCCTACTCCACCCCCAGCTTCTATCTCACACAAAAATGAAAATCACATCAAGCCTACCTGCGCCAGCTGTCGGTTGCGCGGCGACTCTTCGCAGTCAACCTTGCAAAAGACCACGCGCCCCTGGTGGACTCTCGCCAGGTCAGCCAGCACAGGCACCATGGCCTTGCAGGGGCCACACCTGGGCCAAGGGTTTTCAAGCCACGCAGTGCGCTCTTAACCATGTGGGCATGCTGCCTGGTCAAGCTTCAGGGCCTGATGGACCACACTGACTGACGGCACGCAGTCCCCCAGCGACGCACCCCTCTACTGGTGCATAGTACATAGGCCGCCAGTCTGGCTCGGGCTTGCAATACCATAGAGGTGTGTCATGCACAGGCCCCAGTCTGTCAACGTTAAAGATGAAACGCTGGCATGACTTGACCATAGTGCAACATGACACCTCCCTCGCCAGCAAAGCAGGCTCACTACTCGGCAGTAGGAAGTCCAAAACTTCCGATGCCCCACAGAGCTTGTGTGAAACCAAATCACAACCAGGCTTGCCTGGAATCTTACCACCCACCAGCTGGCTGAGAAGTCCACCACCAGCAGCTGCTGACGCTCCGCTGCTGCATCTAGGATCATGCGTAGCTCCGAGTCGCCCATGGTCAGAGCGTGAACGCTGCCGTCGGCGTAGTCCATGCCTCACACAGCTGTGGTGCCGCTGCTGGATGGCTGGGCTGCTGCTGGGAGCTGCAGTCTTGGACTCAAGGTTGTACCAAGCGGGGGCCTGGTCCTCACAGCACGAGGCCACGCCTTGCTAGGTCAGCCTTTGCTATTTCCACCTCCTGTAGGTTGGGTGCCCATAATAAGACTATAAGTTTGTTACTCAACATCAAATCCCCTGTCCCTCCACTGCCCCTTCTGGCAGCCAAGGACGTGAACCAGAAGGCCGGCTGACACCTGTGTTTTCTAGGCTGCCAAGTGGAGGAGGATAAAACAAAAAGTAAAGTGTGTCCTACAGTAATGTGTGTTGGGGAGTCTTGCTAGGCTACTTGCCTTGGCTAGAGACTCGGCCTCCTCTGGCACCGTCCTGAACGTGGCTACCCCGTAAAGCAGTGAGGCAACCGCGTACACCCCAAACGCCACCACAGCAACCACAGGGGCCTGCACAGAGTCACTTGCATGGTACTGATCCTCATGCTCCGGCAACACCCAGGCTGGGTCCGCCAGATGGGTCACTGGACAGCTCACCAGCAGCACAAGCAGGTGGTGGAAATCGTCTAAATCGGCTGCCAGGAGGGCTGCCCAGGCTGCTAGCAAGGCTGCCAGGTACAAGGAAAGGCGAACGATACGCAACATCCAAAGCCTGCGTGAGCCAGATGATCCCCCTGGATAAATCCCCTACTCAGGTCTCTAGCCAGAAGTACACAGGGCCATGGCTCTGCAGAGCTCTGTCAGGCAGCTGTGCGCGCCCCTGTGCTCTGCTCGTCAGGCGCAGCACAGGGGAGGTCGCGTTGGCCTCTGTCGGCCTCGCCCCGTGCGAAACAAAAAACACTTTGAAAGACACGAATAAGTGATCCTCTCAAGCCAGAGTGCAGGAGGTGAGGTTGGCAATGCATTTTCCATGACTCAAGCGGCCTGTTATTTCGCTTTCTTGAGCGGGCAAGAGAGCCGCTGTGGTGTAGAACTGCAAGGCGAGCCAAGTTTGACAGCCGCTGCTGCAGGTGTGCTTAACCCAGCAATGCTTAAGCCAGCGTCAGAACATCCCAGCACCAGCAGTAGCTGAGGGGCCGGCGTGGTGACAACAAGGGCAGTAGAGTGGAAGCTATGGTCAGCCAGCCCGGCATCAAGGAGCAGGTGCTGCAGTTCCGAATTGCAGAGCTTCAGGAGACAGCAACCCGCCTGGGGCTGGCCAAAACAGGGAGGAAAGCGGCCCTGCAGCAGCGCATCCTTGCGTACTTTGGCGAAGCGGACCCCACGGCCGACCGCCGTGCGGTGCCACCGCCGTCACAGCAGTGGAGGCTAGAGACAGCAGGTGAGGCGAGCTGCCAAGTGGCCGTGCCCGGAGTTGCTGGCGCTTGCCTTGCCTGAGCAGGGTTTCCTATATGCTGGGGGAGTGAAGACCAATCTGCAAGGTCCCTATGATGTCAATTGATGCGACTGGGTGCATGATAGGACGATAGAGGACACACTGTCAATTTGGAGATAATGTAGAGTCCTGCGAATTGTGGCACTGACTTCTGTTCCTTGCAGCCCGTGTGGTGCGAGACATCTACTGCCGCCTGAAGGGCCTCCCCAACACTTCCTCCGACCAGTCCACCGCCGAGCAGTTCATGTTTGGCGGCCAGCAGGGCGGGGGCGGCGCAGCAGCAGCGGCGGCGGCAGCAGCAGCAGCAGCGGCGGGCTTTGTTCCGCACGAGCCTGGAGGTGGCGTGGCTCGCGCCCCCTCACATGCAGCAGCAGCAGCAGCCGCCCAGCCAGCCTTCGCGCACACAGCACCGGCTCTGGTGTACCCGCCCATCCCCAGCGGCAACGCGCCTGGGGTGCTGCCTGCGGGAGGCGGCGGCGCCCTTGCGCATGGTGGCGGCGGTGTGGGCGGCGCTGGCGGTGGGCACCAGGGGCGCCTGAACAGCCAGATCCGTTGCATCTGCTCGGTGCTGACGGGGCGGGGGCAGATGCTGCAGTGCCAGGTAGGCAGGGCAGGCAGGCGCGGTGGCAGGGCGCCGCCGTGGTTGTAGGTGAGAAAGCAATGGTGGCTTGGATAGCGGCAATCTTGGAGCCGTTGTCCTCTGCATGGTTGCTTTGGGCTGCATGCCCAGGGTGGCAAGTTCTGTATCCTGATTGATAACTGCGGGCCGGCATTTCTGGCACCGCTGAGACCGCTGGCTGGGCCCGCTGCAGGGTATGTCAAGCCAGGCTGTCGCACTGTGGTGCCAGTAAAAGCTTCCTTCAAGTGCAAGATTAAGGTCCCCGCTTGCGGTGCAGGACCCTTCCTGCGGCGTGTGGCAGCACAGCGACTGCTTGGGCTACGGCGTAGGCCGTCCACCGCCGCGCCATTTCTACTGTGAGACCTGCAGAGCCAAGCTGGCCGACCCTTTCTGGGAGCCGGTGGAGCCTCACTTACTCCCGCTCTCGCGCCTGAAGCCCCAGGTAGGGTTGGCAGCCCTGGATTGTCTGGTGTGCGCTAGCACAAGAAGAAATTAAAGTGAGCATTTGGGGTGTCCCCGAGGATCTCTGCCCTGTGGGTGGCGCTGGTCGGCTTGGCAAGCACTTGCATGCAGCAGCACTTATGGTCACCTGTGCAGGCCAGCGTGGCCACCAGGGTTTGGGTGCTACCAGGGTGCACATGGTAGGCAGTTATCAACTACGTGCGATCTGGTGCATGCTGCTCGGTTGCAGGCTGGGCGGTCGTACCTGACGAGTGCGGGCATGCAGGAAGTGCAGGTGGCGGAGCGGGTGTTCTTTCTCACTCCCCACCATATGGATGCCCTCACAAGGGACCCTACCAACTACCGACTGCAGGTATGGCCGATGGCCAGCCCAAGTGGGCTGCGTGCGGATGGGGAGCAGCCATGCGACGCGGTTTGCAGCGGCAGCCTGGCTGCCCTCTGGACTGTCACTCTGATAGCCGCTCCTGTTACCCGGTCTGGTCGGCAGCACCGTGCTGGGCAGTGCGCTGTGTTCTTGCAGATACCGTAGGGGTAGCACCCACCTGTTGCTGCGGCTACCTGCTAGTGCAGGTGGGGTGCCTAGACGTCCACGACGAGGTGCCCTTCCGGCTGCACTGGCCGCGCTATGTGGACCTGCGGGTGAACAACATGCAGTACCGCACCTACATGCGTGCACCCAACATGAAGATGGGCATCAACCAGAGAGACGAGCCCGCCAGCATCGGTGAGAGAGCCTGAGCCAGCTGGCTATATTGGGCTTCTCTACCAAAGCAAATTGCTGAGGTTGACAGCCAGCGCTGGGGGATTCGGCAGTGGGAAGGGAGTCGGACTTAAGTATTTGCTGTGATGGTATCGCACAGGCGGCGAGGTACTGCACGGCGGTGTTGTGGTCTGGCCGGCCAGGTGTCTGCTTTGGTCACAGGGAGGTTGACTTTACTTGGGGTGGCTGACTCGTGGCTGCCGACTGCAAGCTGGAGTCCTTGCAGCCTGCAGCCAGGGTTCCCTGCAGATGTGGGCGCTGTAATAAGGCTATTGTCAGGAGCAGGCTAGGAGAGTGCTGTGGATTTGTGAGAGGTGCTGCATGGCAAGGATGCCGACCAGCGGAAGGATGCATTGTCCCAAAGCCACATGAGCGAGCAGGCAGCATCAGCAGCGGAAATCTTAGGACAGTCATCATGAGACGCTGTGCTGCAGCTGGTTATGCTGACTCGCGGTCTGTTGGCTCCATTTACAGGCACGCTGTGTGTGCGGGGGCGCAACCAGTTGAACCTGTCTGCACCGGAGGCTGGCATATGGGTGCTGCTGCTGCAGCTGGCCCGCAAGAGGACCATCAACCAGGTGCGGCATGAAGTCTCTGAGCAGCCATTACCACTCGCTTTACTAAGCCCGGGAGCCCTTGCCTTTTCATGGGCACTACAAGGGGTGGCAAGGCCTTGCTTGTTCAAATGCAATTGGTCGTGCCAACCTGCGTTGCTCATTTTAATCAATGTTCAGGTTGTGTGTATCCCACGGCGGAGTCGGAGCTTGGATTTTTGCGTGTTTTCAGCGGAACTAGGCCTTCTATCGGCATTTGGAGCAGATCTCCTGGTGTCGGCTCCCAGCCTGTCATGAGTAAAGATTTGACCACCGGCTCTGCCACCAACAGGTGAAAGCCCACATGGCGGCCCCGGAGAGCCTGGCAGAGGCGGTGGTGCGCGTGCGGCGGCAGGTGTCTGGGGGCGGCGGCGAGGACGACGAGGAGGATGACGGCATCTTAGTCAGCCACCAGGTTGTGTCCCTCAAGGACCCCATGAGCGGCCTGCTGATGAAGGTGCGTGTGTGTGCGCATGTGTGTATGTGCGCGCCTCCTGTCTCTCTGACTTCTCAGCGGTGCTGTGTAATGAGAGTATTGCTGCCAGCCTTCCAGTTGGGGTATGGAGTCCTCGGGCGTCGGTCATCTGTAATCAACCTCTGGGGTAAACGTGTCCGGCAACAGTAGGTGCAGGCGGCAAGTAGGCACATGTGGTATGGTAGGCACGCGTGCAGAAGGAAGTGGCAACAGATTGCTTTGCTCAACTGGTTTGCTCCCGCGGCTTCGGCCTCCGCAGATCCCCGCCCGGTTCCGCGACGCCAGCGGGCTGCAGTGCTTTGACCTGGACACCTTCTTGACCATGGTGGAGAGGAGCCGCAAGTGGCAGGACCCGACCACGCTGCGCAACTCCACGCTGCCGCAGCTGCAGGTGGGGCACTGTCGTTGTGGGTGGCCTGCCTTTCTCCCTTGCCTCCACCTGTGGTTGTCCTTGGTTGTGTGGCAAAGAGGGCTGCTGAGTGTGCTGCCTCAAAGAGCCTGCAGGTTGGTATGAGCGTGGAGGAGGGGAGGGGAAGGACACTGGCCGCCCGCCCGCTGTGGCGGGGTGCTGCGACCCCATGGGTGTCACTAGATAGCCGTGTGCAGCGCAACAGTTTTGCGCGGTGGGATGGATGCGCGCAGACCCCTGCACCCGACTTAGGGACCCAGGGGGAGCCCATCCTCTTCTAGCCAACACCAAGAGGTTTTTGCTGTTGCTGACACTAAAACATATGACAAAGTGCATGCTGCAGATCGACACCTACACGCTGCGCGTGCTGCAATGCCTGGCCAAGGCTCCCCATGTGACTGAGGTTGAGCTGTCTGCCGACGGCCACTGGCGGCCGGCGGGCGAGGACGGGCCCTGGTTCAGCATACAGCAGGAGCCGGCGGCGGTGGCGGCGCAGCTTCGGCCGCCTGTCAGCGTCAAGCCCGACCCAGAAGGTGACCCTTGTGAGACAGCTGGTGGACCAAGTAGGCACAAGTTGTTTATAGCAATAGTCGGGCAGTGATATGCGGCTAGTCTGCAGGCTGACGGGTGTGCTTAAAAGTTAGTTGGTGGGTCAGTTGTGACTTGTGTTGGCTGGGTCTCAGGCTGACCAGGCAGGCGGTGCCCAGTGTTGATGTGGGATAGTTGGTGTTGCGTTCTGTTCGTTGGTGTAGCGTTCTATTCCTTGCTTGATGAATATATGTACCAGTCCACCTTCAGTCCACAAGCGAGGTATGCATGTATAGGTGCCATGCACCGTGCTCTGGCAAAGTTATTGCTGGAGTCAGTGTATGGGGTGTGTGTCTGCAGGTGGGGCAGAGCCTACCGGAGCTACTGGCGATTTGTTGTCGAGCGATGAGGAGGAGGACGAGGAAGCTGAGCTGCGGGCGGCTGCTGCGGCAGTGCGTGGGCTGTCAGGCCAGGTGCGCCCTTGCCTGCCTTGTGTATGGACGGTTGCATTTGTGGACGTTGCAATAATATGCATAGGGACTATCTTCATGTCCCCCTCACTGTTCACTCTCTGACTTGGGCTGTCCCCCAACTGCCCTGCTCTGTCATTTGCACTCCCTCCAATAGATTATGCGGTGTTGTACAGCGCAAAGTATGGAGGTTTGCAGCTGGCAGCGCATGACATTGTCGGGCGTGGCGTGTGCGTGCTGCTGCACTACATGCGGCTCAATGGTGGGGGAGCGGTGTAACAAGGTGGCGATCAGGGAGCAGTGGTGAATTAACAACACTTTGGTGGTAGCCTTGTTGGAGTAGGCCTGCCTGATCGAGGTGTCCTTCTCCCCTTGGGACTTCATGTTTGCAGAAGCGGAAGGATCCCGAGCCAGAGGTGATAGACCTGCTTGACTCGTCAGATGAGGAGGCTCCCCCAAAATCACAAGCCCAGCAGCCCTCACAGCATCAGCAGCGGCCCGGCAGCGCGGCGGGCGTGCAGCGGGCGCCGGCCCACCTGCTGGCGTCACCGCCCCCAGGTGCTGCGGGGGCTGCATGGTGTTCTTGGTGCTGCAGGGATCGGACAGTAGTCTGCTTTAGTCGAACAGCGTGGGGAACGAACGGTTGCATGGTGTTCTTGGGCTGCGGGGACTGGACAGCAAACCGGCATACCCGTGAAGGATGAAGGGGCATGCTGTGGGGACTGTCTGCCGCGGTGTTTGCCTGTGCAGCCACCAGTGCACAGGGATTCGGACAGTGCGCCCGATTTCGGATCTTGCTGACTTTTGTTCGGCATATCTGCAGGCGCGCCCCTTCCTCTGGCCAATGGGAACCAGCACCTACCACCACAGCAGCAGGCGCAGCAGCAGCTGCAGCAGCCATCACACCCGCTTAGGATACGCCTGCCGATCAGGGTGCCTCCTAGGGTGAGCCAGCCTCCCTCAACACAGCAGCAAGCGACACAGCAGCAGCAGGCGACACAGCATGTTGCGCAGCAAGTAGCTCGGCACGCTAGCCAGATGCAAGCTGTTTTGGCCCAGTTTGGCAACGCAAGCAGTACTCCTGGGTCGCCTGCTACACACCAGGGGCAGGTTGTGCAGCAGGCAAGCGTGCCGTACAGATCACAGCCCTACGGGGCAGCACAACAGCAGTCGGCGCCTCTGCAAGCCACCAACATGGCGCACAGTGGGATGGCCGCGGGCGTGCCCATGCAGCAGCAGCAGCAGCAGGCAGTGTACGGGGCAGCGCCCCAGCAGTTGCAGCAGCAGTTGGGGTATAGAATAGCGCAGCCGCCGCAGCAGCACGTGGCCTATGGGACAGCTGCACAGCCACATGGTCCCCTGTCCCCAACTGCACTAGAGCAAGCGCAGCGGGCGCAGCAGCAGGTCCAGCAGATGTTCCAGCAGATCGGTGCCGTGAGGCCTTACGGGGTTGCAAGCCTCCCTGCTCCCCAGGCACCACCCTTATTTGTACCGCAGCAGCCAAGTGTGACGGTGGCCCCTGCAACAGCGGCATTCACGCAGCAGCAGCAGCGACAGGTACAACAGCAGCAACCACCACAGCGGTTGGGTGCGCTGCCGCATGGCTACCAAGGCGGGTATGGGTATGGACCAGTGCACAATATGCCTCCTGCTGTTCCACCTGGCACATTCCTCCCCGCCAGTCAGCTGGTGCCGCAGGGCATGGCTGCAACCACCGCCCCGCAGCATCCAGGGCTGGCAGCACGGCAGGCTGCAGCGAGCCAGTGGCGGCCGCTGGTTCCAGCAGCGCCGAATCCGCTCCCAGCACCGCCCTTAGGCCAGCAGCAGCAAGCCCTGCCGACGGCGCAGCAGCTGTTACCCGACGTGCACCATTCCGCAAGGCAGCTGCAGGAGCAGCAGGGAGGCGCAGCGCAACATCGCGCGGCTCAGCAGCAGCAGCAGTCGCCAATGGTGCGCCAGCCTGCAGCGCAGCACGCTGGCCAGCAGCAGTTGCAGCGTGCTCAGCAGCAGGCCCGGTCTGGAACGCCAGGAGCCTCAGAGGAAGCTATGGATACCCTGATGCAGGTGCTGGATCGGGAAGGAGGGGGGCCTGGGGGGTTTGACTTGGGAGACTACTTGACTGAATACTGACCCATGCTGATAAAAACCCCCCTGTGGCTACCAGAGGCATCATGACCTTGACTCAGGATGTCACTCGCACTCTGTGTGCGTGACTGGCTTTGTTTTGGCGATGGTAGAGGAGAGTACGACTTGCTTTCCTTTAAGAGCTGGCCTTGACACTGGTGTAGCTCGTCTGACCCAGGTAACATGAATGACTCCTTACAAAATATGCCTGTACATGTACACTGCAACACTTGAGAAGCGGGTAGAAGTACAAATGGAGCATTGGTATATAGCGAAAGGGCCATCCGCCATCTTATCTCCCCAAGGGAAGCTCTCTTGTTGTCCAGGCTTTGCTTGCGGCATGTACCTGCAGCAAGATCACATGGAAAAGGGATATTTACACATGGAGACTCAAGAACGCAGGATGCATGTTAGCTGCCGATAGTCATGGGGGCTGAGAGGGGGCAGCTGCAGTGTAGGGTTGGGATTGCCCTGATAGCTACTAGCTACATCCCCCTGCAGCTTACGAGAATGCCCGTGGGCCACAATCCTGGTGCGAGTTCTTGACGTCTGCTGATTTGCAGTGCTACCCCTTGGACCTTGCCTGCTGCCCATGGGGTAAGCCGATCAGCTGTCCGGCCACCTGTCCTCCTCATAGTGCAGCTCTTTCAAGTGACAAGTATGACACACTGGTTTGTGTGCACCCCCTGTTCACCTTCTGATTAGCCAACGCAATTGGCCGTGCCTTCTGCAGCACTGCCCGCAGCTGCTGCTGCCGCCCTTCCAGCTCAGCCTGCAGCTGTGTTTGCCGCTGCCTGGCCTGCACACGAAGGAAGAAAATGTTCTTGAGGACATATATTTGGGTCCTTGATAGCCTGCGCACTGCACTAGGCTGCTTGGTTTGGACAAAACAGGGCAAGTCTTTGCATGCCGGGTGAAACAACAGCTCTAGTTCCCGAGTAGGAGCTTACCTGATAGAGCACCTCTTGCAGCTGCTCCAGCTCCTGGTGCTGCGCTTCTCCTAGTGCCGCCAGCTGCATTGAGTGCGCCTGATGCTGCTGGCTGCAAGCACGTGACTGACCCCGGTGAGCTCAGCTTACTCATTCCCTGTTGGGGGTTACGCAGTGCAGCTATCTCTGCAGCCAGCTAGCTGCAGGATGTATGCCTGCCAAATACTGTGAAATGAAGTGGAGGAACCGCAAAATCGAGGAGAGAAAGGTACTGAACGGGAGCAGTCCTACGTGACCCAATTCTGCAAAAGCCAAAGAGAAACCTAGCCTGAAGTGTTTGTACCTGCCACCAAGTGGCGCATCACCGTCGCCTATGCCCTGCTCCTCACACAGCTGCTCCAGTGCATACAGCTTGTCTCGCAGGGCGTTCTCCTCACAAATCTGCTGGAAATCCGTCTCTGCCAGCACTCTGCCCCTGTGGAGTGCCTGGAAACAGACACGGCATGTTCCACGTTGGTACCTTTGGCTGCAAGTCACCTCTGGCTGCAAGTCACCAAGATCTGATCGCAGTGTCTGCAACTGCATCCCCTACCTGCTGATACGCGTCATAGACAACTTCTATAACCTCCGGTGCCAGGCCAGGAAAGTAGGCAGCGAACTCCTCTAGCTCCACAGGCCGCAGTGCATACTTGGTTGTGCGGTGGAAGGCATCGTTCAGTGCGCGCAACCTTCTGCCCTGCTGACCTCCTTGCATCGTGGCCAACGTGCTGTGAGGTTGAAAGCTCTCTACGAAAATGTGCGCTGCGAATAAGCCTTTCGAATGACTATGCAAGGTACATGTGCCGTACCAATTAGAAGTGGTTGCACAAATGCCTGCAGTGCATTGAAACCGTGCTTTGCACTTTATTAGAATAAGAAAGTGGTCTTAAGCCGTGATCCCCGGTCTGACGCCAAGGAGTCATCTGGCTGCGAGACACGCATCAGAAGCCTCCTGAATGGGGCAAAACCAGAGCACGCCAGGCGGTGGGCCCCCTGGCGCGCCTGGGGGCGACAACAAGAAGGATGGGCAGGTACACTGGCTCATGCAGCCATCACAGCGATCTGGGGAAGGAGTAGTACCTCTCCAGCCTTCCCTGAATTGATCTTGCGCCCTTGGGTAATCTATATGGTGGCCGAGGTCCCGTTATCGGGCCACCAGCAGGCCTTTGCACAGTGCCAACACGGTCCCCTCACACAGCACACTCCTCACCCGTGCAGCCTAGGGAGGTCGTGGTTTTTGTGGCACCGTCAGAACCCAAGTGCGTGCAGCACAGGGACGTGGGAGGCACACGAGTTGTGTATGTCAGTGTCTTGAGAGCCCCTGCTCCCGCTGCCCTTGGCGACCTCACCTCCGCCCCCGCAGGAAAAGAAGAAGAAGTACGAGCCGCCCGCGCCGCCTCCACGGGTGGGCAAGAAGCTTAAGCGCCGCGACCACGCCTCGGCCCTGGGCTCCAAGCTGCCCCTCATCAACCCCACCGCCAAGTGCAAGCTGCGGCTGCTGAAGCTGGAGCGAGTCAAGGACTGGCTGCTGATGGAGGAGGAGTTTGTGCAGAACCAGGAGCGGCTCAAGCCGCAGGAGGAACGCAACCAGGAGGACAGGACCAAGGTGGGTGGGGAAGTCGTCCAGAGAAAGGGGGACTGGGGTGCTCCCGTGTGGGCCAGGCAGCGACTCTGAGTGCAGCAGGATCACCACCAGGAGGACAAGTATTTCTTTTGTTATGTGTGTTTGTGTTTGTGTAAAAAGGGGGGGGAGGGGGATCAGAGAGGTTGTTGGGTGGGCCAGGGATAGAACTATGTGTGCCTCACTTGTGTCTGAAGCCACAGGCGGGGCACAGCCAGGGCACAGTGGGCGGTGACTGTCGGTGTGGAACGGGCGGACCAACCAGAGAGCAAGGGGGTGTGGCTGAAGACAGGTTGTGTTCCTTCGAGGTGTAGCAAGGGTGTCTGAAAGCGTGGCATGTGGTTGGAACTGGCTGAGTAGGAGCATTTCGTGCATGGCACAGGTGGATGACCTCCGTGGATCCCCCCTCAGTGTCGGGACCCTGGAGGAGCTCATTGATGAGAAGTGAGTGACATCAAGTGTTTGCATTGTGATTTAATGTAACTTGTGTGATTTAATGTAACTAATGATAAGTGGGTGCTCACTTTTTGATGATGGCGCTAGGGCAGCCGAAGGAATGGTACCATTAAGTTCGAGAGCGGTTCGTATTACACAGGGACAGCCTGACATGGTTACGGACGGGCCAGCTTGTGAGGGTAACTCTCCTCCTGCGCCCTGCAGCCATGCCATCGTGTCATCCACGGTGGGGCCGGAGTATTATGTCACCATCATGTCATTTGTCGACAAGACGCAGCTGGAGCCGGGCTGCAGTGTGCTGCTACACAACAAGGTAGGTATGGCGGGCAAGGGTCGCCTGCCAGGGATGGAGTGGCGAGGGGGGTGTGAGCTGTGGCTGCGGGGCTTATTGGGTTTGTGAGATGAGATTGACACGGCCCTTGAAGATCCCAAGATCCCTCTGGCAGTCGTTTGGACCCTCCTGCAAAGATCACCCTGCCTAGGGGGGATGGCTGATGTCCCTGCTGGTGGCCCCGTCAGGCCAAGCTGGCGCACCCGCTGCCAAGGTCGCCCCAGCCAGCCTGGAGGCTGGGGGTGTGGGTGGAGGGGTCAGCTGCTGAGGCCCTGCTAGCAACCTGGGGTGCAGGGCATGCAAGTGGTGGGTATCCTAAGCGACGAGACGGACCCCATGGTGTCGGTCATGAAAGTGGAGAAGGCGCCGCAGGAGTCGTACGCGGATGTGGGCGGGCTGGAGCAGCAGATACAGGTGGGGCACGTGGACAAGGAAGGCACAATGGGTGGGTGGGTGGGTGGGTAGGTAGGTAGGTAGGTAGGTAAATAGGCCTTTTGTGGGGACCCACGGCAGCACGGTCAGGTGGCGGTACGCGGTGGGACTAGACTAGGCTAGGTAGGCTAAGTAGGGGGCCAGGGGCCGGGAGAGGTGGCTGCGGTGCAGCAGTGCAGGGTGGGCCGGCATGGCGTGCTGCTGCTGCTGCTGCTGTGGGGTTGGGTGTGCAGCAAGCCAAAGCGGCGGCGCTGGGCCGTGGCTTGCTGTGCTACAAGGGCACGATGGGCGGTCTTTGCCCATAGGGCAGGGTGGGCTGGATACTGCTGGTGCGTGTCAAGTTAGTTACGTCGGGCTGTGCAACCTGTGGCAACACTTTTGGTCCCCCTGAGCTTACATGCAGGGAGCGGGGAGATTTCACCATGATGCATGTGGCATGCCCTACACGTAGCCACCCTGCCCTGGCTGTTTCTATGCCATGCTTGCGCTGCATGCCTCACGTGTTAGTCCTGGTTCCGTGAACTGCCTGCGGTTCGCTTGTCCTCTCCTCGTAGGAGATTAAGGAGGCTGTGGAGCTGCCCCTCACACACCCGGAGCTGTACGAGGACATCGGCATCAAACCACCCAAGGTACGCAGGGCAGCGAGCGGTGTCCCCTTGAGCTCCTGCATTTTGTGATGCTCTGTGAGGAGTAGTGTGGTCCTTTTGCAGGCGCAGGAGAGGCCCAGGGTTAGCAGATGGGAGTACGCAAGACCTAAGCCCTACTTGGCACGCCAGGCACAGGCGCAAGACCTCCCATTCAAGGCATTGTCGCCTTCTTCTGCAGATAGTTCGACACATTGCATGTTGTCCATGATCCCTTCCACCCATGCTGCATACATGCATGCACCTAGCCTGTTGGTCTCCTCCCCCCCTTTGCTCTCGCCTGCAGGGTGTGATCCTGTATGGCGAGCCCGGCACTGGCAAGACGCTCCTAGCCAAGGCAGTGGCCAATTCCACGTCCGCCACCTTCCTGCGGGTGGTGGGGTCGGAGCTGATCCAGAAGTACCTGGGTGACGGGCCGCGGCTGGTGCGGGAGCTGTTCAAGGTGGCGGAGGAGTCGGCGCCCTCCATCGTATTCATAGGTGAGGGCGCGCCGGGCGAGCGGGGGCAGGCTGAGCGTGAGAGTCATATCCGGGGTATGCACGGTGAATGAGTACATGTACATATAAAGGGGTTCCTGTGGGAGGGTCATGTCTGAGGTCGGCCTGCAGCGAGAGCAAGTCGCGATGCAGGCCTGCCGGAGGGGGCCTCTCAGCCCCACCGCCCCTGTACATCAAAGCCTCAATCCAGTTCTGATAACCATATAAGGAGATATCGCCTGCCACCATGCCTGTGGCAGTTTCGGGTTGGGTTTTGTCGTGCGTACCGGTGCGTATCGAGGTGTGCAATGGCGAGGCCCTCAGTTGACTATATGTAGATGAGATTGATGCGGTGGGGACCAAGCGGTACGATGCGCACAGCGGCGGGGAGCGGGAAATCCAGCGGACAATGCTTGAGCTGCTCAACCAGCTGGACGGGTTCGATGCCTTGCACGATGTCAAGGTGCGTGGCACGGCATTGCACGTGTGTGGCGCTGCACAAGGCATGAACCTTCCGACTGTTTATGAGCCGTCGTTGGTGGCCCAGCGCACAGCCGTCCACCGGTGTTGGGGTCAGCAGCTACCAGTCTTGAAGCCCAGCCTGCATTGCCCCGCTTCAAGCTTGCATTATCCAGCCCTATGATCTGCTACAATGCCACCTGCTGGCCATCATGGCCACCATTCCAACAGAATCACGAGACTCCTGCCATGCTCAGCCCTGCTGTGCCTGCCATGCCGCCTGGCGCAGGTCATCATGGCCACCAACCGCATCGACTCGCTCGACCCCGCCCTCATCCGCCCGGGGCGGATAGACCGCAAGATTGAGTTCCCGCTGCCGGACCAGAAGACCAAGCGCCGCATCTTCAACATACACACCGGCAGGATGACGCTGGGTGATGATGTCAACCTGGAGGAGTTCATCATGGCAAAGGTGGGAATGACTATCTTGGCCAGTACTGCCCCTCGTATCTCTCTAGGAGGAAATGGAGGTTTGGAGGAGTGCTTAGCGCCTAGTAGCCCGCATTCTGCTAAGGGCCAAGTGGCAGTGCCTTGGCGGGCTGGCACTCAAAGGCAGTCTGCCAGCTAACGGTGTGGCTGGTGTGATGTGGGCTGCATATGAGCTGCGTGCGTTGTTGCAAACTAGTGAGTGAGAGGCACAGCAGCGTTGGTGATGGCAAATGAGTACCTATGCGGTGATCTGCTTCCTCTCCCGGCGCACTCGCTATCCTCCTGTCTGTCTGCAGGCCTGGCTACAGAGTTGCAGGGAGGCATGCATGGCAGCATCAGCAGCACTAGTACGTCATGGCGCCTAATGGGGCCCTGCAGCACCCAGTGAGACAATTCGGCTTTCCTGCCTCGTTGTGCCTGCCTCCCTGCAGGACGAGCTGTCCGGGGCGGACATCAAGGCCATGTGCACGGAGGCGGGGCTGCTGGCGTTGCGCGAGCGGCGCATGCGGGTCACGCAGGTCGACTTCAAGAAGGCCAAGGAAAAGGTGCGTGCGTGCGTGGTGGGGCCGGCTTGTATTAGGTTTTAGTAGAAGTGGCAGGTTGGGCGAACAGAGAGGAGTCAGGGTTGAGCTGGGCTGGCATGGCTGGATGCAAGTATACTCCTGGGTTTAGCTCGAGCTCTAGTCCAGTAGGTTTCTCCCCGAGTCTTGGTTGGCTGGGGGCGCATGTGCGACGCCCTGGTTCGGAGGCATGCAGCCTGTTGGGTATGCCAGGAATAGTTGCGGGGTGGGTGGTACAGTGTGTCCTGGCTATCAAGCGCCCTCCTTCAAGGGCCGTGTGATAAGCTGGATTCCATGCGAAGGTGCACTTGCAGTCGCGCGGGTGTAACCACCGCTGGGTGGCTCTACCAGGGCGCATGCTTGGGGTTGTTTAGAGGCAGACCACGTTGCCTTCGAAGTGATTCTGCTGGCACTGCCCTGACTGCAGAGGCACGCGCCCCTTGCCTGCTGCAGGTGTTGTACAAGAAGAAGGACAACTTGCCAGAGGGCCTGTACATGTGATGTCCATACGCACGACATTGCTGTTGGGCTGTAAGTGTCTGTAGCACATATTGGTACTCGCTCATGGGTATCTTGAGCCTTGCTTAACTCTCATTGTTTCGTCGTGGTAACTGTATAGTAGCCAGCAGCAGGCCACGCCAGGGTCTTGAGCACTGGCTCACAGCTGATAGTACATCGTATGGGTCTGAGGCAATTCAAGCTTCGAGCAGAAGTGCATCCGGCCATTTTAGTCCAGTTCACACCCTACCACTTCTCTGATGGCAGTGCCTGTCACCACCAGCAAAGCATGCCGTGCTCGATGCGTGCATTCACTTTTGTCACGTCTCAGCTCTACAACACTTGTTTGGCAACTTCTGCCACCTGCCACAGGTACCCAGTAACTTCGTCGGTTGTATGTCGGGGTTGAGCACACCGAGAGAACCTCAGTGTGGCCAAGCAAATTATGCAAGTCTTATAAGTTCCTCACCTTCAATCCAAGACCCCTCGTCACTTCGATCAGCCATGCTCTGCATGGCCTGACCATGCGGTGCCTGATTTCACTCGAAACTGACGCATGTGCTCACTTAGGTACTGTAAGCGAAGACCTTGTCTCCTATAGCCCCTTGGTCAAGCCCTGGTGTCTAAACGTAATAACCAAAATAAACATGCCTTGATCACTTCCATTGCGCTAAAGAGGCATGCGGCATTCGGTGGTTGAAAGCATCCTAGATGACTACGGTAAGCTTGCAAGGAATGGGAAACGCTTTCAGTGTCTCAAAGCAGCCTAGTTCACCGAGCATTGTGCTGGTGCCGCAGGTTACAGAGAAACGCTGGGCGATGGTGGAGAAGAAATTCTGTATGAAGCTTTCAACGAGTACTTGCGAGCAACCAAGCAGAACGCCACTGCCACCAGCAGCAACGAGTTCCTGGACTGGTGGATGGGCACCCAGCAGGCGCCACAACAGGAAGGCAGCGAAGGTAAGCCAGGACCAGCCAGTGTTGCAAAGGTGCTCTGGGCATCTCAGCAAAGTAGGGCCCACGGACTAGTGCGGCAGAACCACGTACGCTGCCTTGGTACTCCGGGTATATTCGTAAGGAGTTCCTATCTAGCCTAGAATTCCCACTGCGAATCGTGCTGCCTCTCTGCCCAGTGCAGCCCCTGAAAGCGAGCCAGAATATGACAGCGCTGGTAACAGCGGTGGCTCTGACCACGGCAGCCCAGGGCAGCGTGGGAGGCCTGCCCGAAAGCGGCGCAGCGATGCTGCCAGCCTGGCAGAGACAAGTGATGGGGATGGGGAGGAGAGCGAAGGCGAGGGTGCGGTTACCACTGACGGCGGCGATGTTGAGATGGCCAGCGTCGGAGGAGACTCTGACTTGGAGCTATTGCAGGTAGGTGACGGTGCCTTTTAAGTGAGTTTGTTCCGAGACTCACACTGACCAGGGTTCAAGCACGGGTCTTGGGCAGGGTCGCAGATGCTTCTTCCTGCCCTTCTCGCCACGGTCAAGTAGAGAATTTCATGCTGAACCGCGATACCACAGTGCAAGCCTTGCTTGGAGGGGTACAGCATGTGCAGCTCTGCCAGTCATGGCAAGTAGCCGCTCCAGGCCGGGCTTACCCCAAGCAAGCTGCGTCATCTGGGTGCTGCAGGATGACTTAGCACAGGATGCTCCTGATGTCATCGAGAGCAGCAGCGAGGGTGAGGATTACAGACCCAGCCGGCGGCCTGGGAACGCCTCTAAGCTTGCAGTTGGACAAGGTGGAGCAGCAGCAGCAGCGGCGGCGGTCGGCCAGGCCAGGCGGCTTCAGGTGCGCTGACTCAGCGCCTCCACCACGGCTTGCAGGGTCCCGTGGTGTTGGCTGCTGGCATTTCCGCTGTGGGCTCCGAGTGAACCACCCATATATGGAGGCAAATGCTTCTTACTGTAGGATGCACACCCACGATGGGTTGCTGCATTGTGTGAAGCTAGCCCATGGCACCAGAGCAAGTGCACCCTGCACTGGTTGCCAACGCCTGTGCTGCTTCTGCAGGCCCCAGCAGCTGCGGGGTTACGGACAAAGCAGGGTGCCATCACTAGCTTCCTACAGCCGCTCCCCCCTGGCGTGCCATCCATGGCAGCAACAGCAGCCGCAGCCCCACGGCAGCAGCAACAGCAGCAGCAGCTCCAGCACCTGGGCCTAGGCAGCTGCAGCGGAGGGGCAGGGGCGATGGGTTCAGCCCAGAGGCCTGCTAGCCAGGAGGAGATGGCGCTGGATGACCTGGACTTTGCGAACCTGGTGGTGAGCACCCTGCTGCTGCACCTGACCCACTGCGCGTGCAGATGCCACCAGCCTCCTTACATCACCTACCACCATGACTGACACAGGGTACCCAGTAGGAGCACACTGTCACGCGGTGGAGCAGACTGAAGGAAGGGAGATTCAAGGAAGGGAACCTCAAGGGGCATTACATAAGGCCAAGCTGTGGCATGCCAGGCTTGCACCTGCATGTGGTGGTGGGGATCTTGTTGCAAGAAGGACAACTGTTCAGCGCATATGGCTTCTCCACCTGCGATGTCCCCTCAGTCGCTTTGTATACGCCTGCCTCACTCGCTGTCCAGGTGTTTGGCAACCGCGCCTTCCGGCCACGGCAGCGAGACATAGTGGAGGCGGCACTGGCAGGCCGGGACTGCTTCGTGCTCATGCCGACGGGCGGGGGCAAGAGCCTGACATACCAGGTAAGGTGAGGTAGTCTGGCAGGCAATGAGGAGCCTCAGGGTGGGGTCCGTCCCCACTGCACTCTGACAGAGAGAACGGCCTAACTCACCTAGGAGAGCAGGCCATATGGGGGTTGCCAGCTGACCATGTTGGTCGGTGGGTGGTGTGGGAATAGCATGCCGCACCAATAAGCTGGCCTTCTTGATGACGACTCATAGGACCTAGAGCAAGGTGGTACATGGTGTGTGAGGTAGGGCTCCTCGCTGCTGGTCGTAGCTACCTCGGTGCTTGCGCCTCCAGGCGCGCAAGCAGTCCACAGGCCTGCCACGCCAGCACACATCCTGCCTCACCCACGGCATCACCCACCCACCCTCCCTAATACCAGGATACCTCCCCGTGCGCTCTGCCATGCAGCTCCCCGCAGTGCTGACTCGCGGCGTGACGGTGGTGGTCACGCCGCTGCTGTCGCTCATGCAAGACCAGGTGCAGGCGCTCAACTCGCTGCCCTGCGGCGGCGTGCCCACCACCTACCTCAGCTCCCAGCAGACCAAGGGGGAGACCCAGGTGCAGTGGTGGTGGGAGGACGCCTGCGTTTAATTGCGGGGTTTGTTTGTGCGTCATGGCTTTGCTCGCAAGGGGGGCAGAGCAGCCGGGTCTTGGGCTTTTGAGACTGTAGGGAGACTGTGCCTGAGGACTGGATAGAAGTGCACCTTGTGGTTTGGCGCGCGTGTGCAGCCACGGTTGGTACCTCCTTGTGGCTGCATGGTCCAAACCTCTGACTTCCCACCCACCCTCTTTCTGACCTTCCCACCAAAACCCTTCAGCGTTGGGTTGAGTTGCTGCAGGCTGTATTCCTGGAGCTGGGCAAGCAGCAGCCAACTGTGAAGCTGCTGTATGTCACCCCAGAGCAGCTGGTCAAAGGGAGCCGCCTGAAGGAGACGCTCCAAAGCCTGAACAGCAGGGTGAGCCAGCCAGCTGCTCTTCATGGGACTTACTGTTTAGCTGCACACCCAAAGCTGCTCCTCTTGCCTTTCCACTGGCGTGCGGGGCTGTTGCGCTTGCAACTCCCCAGGTGCTCTCTATGAGACTCTGCCCCTGGACTCCTGCTCCCAGCCGAGCTGTCCCTCGACACCCAAGAATCCGCTGGCTGCTGGCTTCATGGCGGTCCTCTTCCCGCCTCAGCCCTGAGGCGCTGCTTGTCCAGCCACTCTCCTTGTGCATTGTCGCCTGGTTCATGCACCTGGTTCATGCCTACTCGCAGTGCACATGTTCAGCATATTTATATGTGGTTGCATGACCGGAGCCCACTGCAACTTCCTGCCACCTTGGCGCAGGGGTTGCTGTCCAGGCTGGTGGTTGACGAGGCCCACTGCGTGTCGGCGTGGGGCCACGACTTCCGGCCCGACTACAAGCAGCTGGGCGCCGTGAGGGTAAGCCCACCGGAGTGCCAGACACTGGGGCAGGCCACAGTGGAGGAGGGTTTGGAGGTGGTTAGAACGCCGCAAGTCTCTCTAGGAGGCAGGGGACCCGCAAACGAGTGAGGAGTGCTCGATCAACGTGCTGCGTATGCCAAGGTCCAGTGGTCGCATGCTGCTGGAGGTTGAATACTTGCATGCCCCTTTAGGCCTTTTAACATTAGCAACTCGACGGCCCGCAGGACGCCTACTTCCCGCGGGTGCCCATCATGGCGCTGACCGCCACGGCCACCCCCCAGGTGCGGGATGACATCACCTCCACCCTGCGCATGAAGGCCCCCCGCACCTTCCAGGTCTCCTTCTTCCGCGGCAACCTCGACTTCAGGTCAGGAGGGGCAAGAACCAACTGAGCTGCAAGTTGTGGCAGGGCAGGGCAGGGCAGGTCAAGGAATGCCCAAGTGACTTGGTTTTATACCGAAGTGGCCCCAGTAGTCAGCACTCTGGCAATACTTTCCCCAGCTGATGCTCCTTTCATCCTGGGACAGAAACGGTATGCATAACTGCCCACCGCAGCTAAACCCTTGTCCAGCAGCTCAGCTTCCTCATGCCCTGCCTTCCAGTGTTGTGGAGAAGTCCTTTGTGGCCTCTGAGGAGTCGGGTCTGCCGGAGTACATGGAGGAGATGCTGACCTACATCATGTGAGTCAGAGAGCTGACATACTTGTCTACAGCCTGTCTATCAAATGCTGGCCTATCAGATGCTGAGAGCTTGTCTGTCGGATGCTGACCTATATTTTGTGAGTCAGATGCTGACACACAGCTTGTGTATGGGATGCTGACGTACATCCTGTGAGTCAGAGAGGTGGCGGCAAGTGCCGGGCAGGGCCACGCACCAGGCAAGGGGCATCTGTCTCTGCAGGGTGTACCGACTTGTGATAGGGTCCGGCGGCACATGCACCTCCTCAGTCGAGGAGAAAAGGGCGGACGCTTGAAAGGTCTCGCGCGCATCAGCTCAACTTTGTTTACCCTTTATCTGCAGTGAATCCAACCCTTTGAGGCAGGGCAGCCCGCTGCCCTAGCTAGGCATTGTATGTCAAGTTAGAGCTCACACACCCCGCCGCAGGCCTCCTCCTCCCACTCCAGCCCCTGACATGCTGAGATGCTGCCGCTGGCACCTTCACGGCGTGCAGGGAGCACCGGGAGCAGACAGGCATCGTGTACTGCCTGTCCCGTGATGAGTCAGAAGACGTGGCTCGGCAGATCAGGGAGCGCACCGGGGTGCCAGCCGCGCACTACCATGCTGGCATGACTCCCAAGCAGCGCATGGAGGTGCAGAATGACTGGCGGGAGGGCAGGACACAGGTGTGTGTGGCTGTGGGCGGGTGAAGGTGTGGGGGACTGGTATCATCCCACAAACCAAGTGGGTTGAGGCACCATCTTTCAGCAGGTGTTGTTGGTGAGCATCCCGTGGCAGCAAGTCACAGAGGCATGCGCAGTCTTGGGTCCCCTTATATCAGGGAAGCTGTTGAGCCTATTCCCAAGACAATGCTGCATGCATGAGGCCACCCGTCCGGCTAGCATCACCACGGCTAGGAGGGATAGGATTCTGCAGCACAATCAGCTGCACTGGTGGGGAGCCAGTGGCATGGGCCGGGCTTTGAATCCCCAACTGGCTTAGCGTTTGGAATGTAGATGTTTTACCTAGACAGATCTATCCATGACCCACTTTGCTGCTGTGTGGAACAAGCAGAACTGGCCAAATGAACGGACTGGCTCAGCCCTGCAGGTGGTGGTGGCCACTATCGCGTTTGGCATGGGCATCGACAAGGCTGACGTGCGCTACGTCATCCACTTCACGCTGAGCAAGAGCATGGAGGGGTACTACCAGGAGGCGGGCAGGGCGGGTGGGTGGGTTTGGGTGAAAGCCTGGCTGGCTGGCCGGCTAGCTGCACAGACGGAATAGGGCTTTCTCGGAGGGGTAGCCAAGCGCCCGGGTGGGTGGTTGGGCGTAGGAGGAATACAGTTATGAAGCATCTCACGCTGGTGCCATTGGGGCCTGGATGCGTCTACCAACTGAGGAACCAACCAAACACGCAGCGCTGTAAACTGCGCCAGGCAGCCTACAACATGATGTTACTGCCGTTACCCCGGCCGGGTGTACCGTACCCAAGACCTAAAAGCAACTGGCATGGCTGGTGGTATGTACTGTGCAGGGCGGGACGGGCAGCCCTCGGAGTGCATCCTGTACTTTGCCCGCCGCGACGTGCCGCGCATCATCAACCTGCTCAACATGGGGGCGCGCAAGAACCGCGCGCAGTTCAAGCGCGACATGGACCTGCTGAATGAGGTGGGGCTGCCGCCGCTTCTGACCCACACACTGGGCCTGTGGACTAGTCTTGTGTCGCATGCACACGTTGACGCAGTCTGTGTTCCCCAACTCGGCTTTGCGAACCCTCACTCTGCTTGTGAATCGGCTTTCTGTGAACTGTGTGGCGAGGCGTGGGCGGTGGCATCCATGCATGACATGATGAAGCCTTTAGGGAGCACTCTACCAAAGGGGAGGCTGGCTAATGTGGAACCTACTCTCCATCGCCCCACAGATGAAGGCGTACTGCGAGTGCCACGACCAGTGCCGGCACCAGCAGGTACTGAAATACTTTGGCGAGACGTTCGCCCTGGGCCGCTGCGGCGACAGCTGCGACAACTGCACCGGCAGGAACCGGCCCAAGGAGAAGGAGCAGAAGCAGAAGGGGCAACGGCCGGGGCCGGGGAAATCTCGGGGCAGCGGCTCCAAGTCAGGCGGTGGTGGCAAATCGGGAGGTGAGCAGGAGGCCAGCCGTGCGCCCAGTCGGGTTTGAAATTTAGTGTAACCCTTGCCTTCCCACGTAGCGTATGCGCGGTGGCAGCCATGTGCCTGCTTTGGTGTGGCTCATTGTACTACTCGAATTGCAGGGGGCAGCGCCTGGTGTACTCCCATGCTGAGGTATCCCCCCTGCTTTGCTTTGCTAGGTCGGGCAGCTTTCAAGCAAGCAGCAGCGGCGGCGGCCTTCCAACGGGCGTCCACGCTCTTGCCACCTGGCAGCAGCAGCGGCGGTGGCACCAGCCACTCACAGCAGGCCCAGCGGCAGCAGCAGGCGCAGCACGGCCCCGGTCGGCCCCCTCCAGCAGCCGCAGCAGCGGCAGCAGCCCTTCAACGTGCCTGTGGGCTGCCGCTGCATGGGGAGGAGGGCAGCGGCGGTGGCAGCAGGGCGCAGCAGGGTCAGCAGCCGGCAGGGTCTGCACGTGCCCTGGTGATGGTGGCGCACGCTGGGGCCAAGGATACCAAGAAGAAGGGCGGTGAGCTAGCCTGGCAAGGTTGTGGTGCAGTGCCACCTGGTGTGCACAGGGGAACAGCCAGTGCCTCCCTGGCGCCAACATGTCAATGCAGTGGTTTGTGCCAGTACGTTACTAAACAGCCAGCTTGCAGCTCGCCAACAACTTGCCAGCGAGCAACGTAGGAGCAAGCAGCCGGCAGTGGTTGTCGCACCCAGGCCTTGCAACAATCATCAAAGCCGGCTATTGAGCTGTATGGCAGTGGGCTTGGGAGCTGGCTGCTGCCTGTCACCCATCACTTATACCCAACCTTGGGTGAGACAAGGTTTATACAGGACAGGCAGAAGGGACACCCCCCTTTGCATCTCGTGCAGGCTCAGGGCTCTCAAACCCCACAACAAGCACGGGCTTCATGACTGCCTCAGCCTACGAGAAGCAGCTGAAGCAAGAGCAGGCACAGAAGCCGCCGCGGCCTGCCCCCAAAAAAGGCGCCGCTGCAGCATCTGCCGCGAGGCCTGGCGCGGCGGCCAAGCCTCCGCTGCAGCAGAAGAACACACTGTGGAGCTTGGTACATAAGCAGGGCAAGGCGTCAGAGCCTCCCGGGTGACCCTCCCAGACTCTACACTCAGTGGGTGCACCGTGGCATGTGTAGGCTCTCGTTATGCTTAAAACTTCTGACAGTTTGGCCCGGCCTGTGCAGCCTTCAAGGGACCGGCGGGTTGCTTCAGAGCGAGGGATGAACAGGACAGGCAGAGCTGTCAGCATAGGCTTAGTAATTTATGACTGAACACATGCAGAACCGCTTGTCCGTGTCCTCTTTCAACAGTGTTTCTACTCCTCTATTGCTGTGTATATACCTTGGCATAATAAACACATGCTGGGGTGGTACTAAATCAAGGTATGGTCAATAAATCCACAGCTCTAAGCTTATAGCTGGCAGGCAGGGCTGGTGCAGCCGAGGTTTGCTTGAAGCTTCATGGGTTGTGTAATTGGTAAGCTATCTTAGAGGCATGTCAGGCGCGTTGCAGCCAAGTTGAGCTCCGGTTCTGGTGTGATTGTTCCATGGTGTCCTCTTACAACGGTCTGCTTCATGCGCACTGTGTCCCACTGTGAAGAGTAGCAGAAAGGTACTCGCCATCATTTAGCAACACAGCCCTCCAAGCCAAGCTCATCCGACCAACAAGCAGAGTAGTAACAAAGCCAAAGGCAGGCGCGCGCACTGGCCCCAGGCAGGATACTGTCCCCTCCATCAGGCAAGGGGCATGCCCCTACAACACAACAGGCAACACAACTAGCAAGCACGAACCAGAGAAAAACAAAGCATTTCTAAGTTTGGGTACGTGGACAAGGGACTTAGCCAAGTACTAGCAAATGGCATGAAATAACAACCTGCAGGTAACTTGAGACCACGCTACACAAGTTGCAGGCCATCTGCACAACTTGCACGCTACTAAACTCAGGGCACCCAGGATGCCTTTTGGCTTCCGGGCAGTATTTTGGCTGTGTGCAAGGGCGGAGTTGGTAACATTACTCTCGCCGACAGCCTGCAAGTCTGGGGCCCTGCCCCAGAAGGAAAGCATGCGTCTTAGAGTTAACAAGCCATAAGCATGCCCCCCGGCAGCCCACCAGCAAACACACGGTCCGCAAAGCTGGCAGCAAAGCCGTCCGTCACTGACTGGGTCAGGTCAAAGCCGCAGCTCACACTATCGCGCTCATGCGTCCATCTGTCACTCTCAGAGGTCCTCATCAGAATCGCCCATGGGGTCGTAGTCAGAATCCTGCAGCCGCAAGGAGCAAAGCCAGCTCACCACATGAACTCTTCCCTGCCCCATGCTTCAAGCGGTGACACTGCATGTACTTGTAGGCCTGCGCAAGGTCAGCTGCACAACCACCCTGGGCTCTACAGGCGCAGCAAGCATTCTCAGCAAGCAATAAAACTGACAGCAACTTCCGGTTGCTGACTCTCCAAATCTTATCTAAAGCCAGCAGCCTCTCTTACCTGAATCCCGACAAAGGAGCATGGTCTGGAAGTCGCACACATTACATTCTGCAGGTCCATATGAACGGCCCCATTTCCTCACCTGCTCAAGCTGGAACCCGCTACCGCTGCGTTGCGCTCGCTCTGGCGCTGCTGCCTGCTGCGGGCCAAAAATGTACTCGTACAGCTGCCACACCGTCTGTGGGCTCAGTATTCTGCAATCAGCACAGCACACTCTTCTTGGAGGCCAGGTATTGAACGCACTGCCTTGCACTTGCCTGGGAGTTCCTACTCACGGACCAACAGATAAATGACAAGCCCACATCCTTAAGGCAAGCAGAGGGTTAGTAGCTATGGGCCTAGCATATGCTGGGGCTAGAATGCACCAATGAAGTGGTGTGGCTCACTCCACACTGCTGGCCTAGCACCTCCGGAATGCACGTGATCACACCCGCCAGCACACTCGAACCTATTTCCGGCTGTCAAACACCGCAAAGCAATGACCAAAGCATCGCAAGCCTAACCTTGGCATAATGCCCTCCGCAAGCAAGCAGTCCATGGGCATCTTCCCTACGCTCCCCCGCCGCCCATGTTACGTCCCCCAACACTGCACTCCCTCACTCACGTCAAGTCCAGCTCCACCTCGCCGTCCTCCGAGGCGCCCAGCTCGTTGGCCCGCTGCAAAATCTCCACCACCCCCTCCATCTTTTCTGTCAGCACCGCCTCGTCAGACAGCGCCTCCGCCAGCTGCGCCTGCTTGTCCTCCGGCAGCGGCTGGAAGGCCTTGTAGCTGTTCACGCTCTTGGTCCGCGCCACGCCGGCGCCCGCCTGCAAGCATGTGCAAACTGTACCCACTTGGATGCACTGCGTACCACAATGCTTAACATCATTCCTTGCCACTGTGTGACATGTAGCACAACCATGGGCCCTCGTACTATCATTGGCTCTTGCCAGCGCAGCAGCACACTCCTTCCCCTGGTTACCAACTACCCAGCCCCTGAGCATGCACCCACCTTGCCCGCCGGCTTCGGCGCAGCGGCTCCCGGCCGGCTCTTGGCCTTGGCCGCTGGCGGCGGCACCCGCTGGCTGCCCGGCCGCTTGCTGGGCGCTGCTGGCCGGTAGTCATCGTCGTCATCCTCATCGTCAACCACCCGGTGACCGCCACGCGATGCGGCTGTCCTGCATTGAGGCAAACCTCAAAACCGTGCTCAGCGCTGACTATGTGCTTGCGTCTTGGAGGTGAGACATGCAATCCACACCGCCTACAGGAGACCAACAGTGGGGACAATAAACAGTGCCACCTTGCGGCGGGCTCACTCATGCTGCCTGCCAATCAAGGTGCTGCACGAGCCACCAGATGTAGGAGAGTCCAGGCAGAACCGTACTCTTGACCGCTGCCTACAGGGGCCACATATTTGCTGCACCGTCATTCATGTTGCTCTAGCCCTTCTATGCCCCCCTGCACTGCCCCTCAGCGGCTCCAACTGTTCAAAACCGTCAATACCGGCAACAAGCCAATGTACGCCCACACTCTTGAATACCTACTAACACCCACCTGGGCTGCTTCTTTATCTGCCGAATGAGGAGACCCTGTCCGATCTTGCGCAGCTCCCCGTTGAACATTTTCTCAATCCGCTGCCCCTGGGTGTGGACCGGAGTGCCAATCTTATTGTAGGTGAAGCAGTTGGACACCAGCAGGTACATGTCCTGCACCAGAGGCAGCAGGGTCCCCTTGTTATTTCTTAGGCTTAAGGTGACACACCATCTAGTTTTGAATGCACCGCAGCCAAAGAAAGTTCAATGTGTCCCCCCTCTTAGCTTGTTGGGAAATCGTGTTATGTGAATTTCCAATCGAAGGCAGCTATAATGACTACCGCCGCGGCAAAGTGGACGCGGGCATAAGTGGAAAGTGGCGCACCCCCTACCATCACACACCACAAGGCATCAACCCTGCAGAAAGAATATGGCGGGTGCTCACCTCATAGAACGCCGCCATGTTGTGGTAGTAACCCTGGCTGAGCCGCTGCTTGATGTCAGCCAGGCAGATGGGGTTCTTGATGATGTCATAGTAGTCAGGCACGGCAGCCGCGTTCACAGGGTTGGTGAAGATCCAGGAATCCTTGCCCAGCATCTTGATGATCTTATTGACGGTAGCCATACCAAAAGAAGCAATGGAGGGGTCCGCCACTGGGCGCGGCGGCGGCACCGGCGCCGCCGGCCGGACAGGTGCTGCTGCCGCTGGTGCGGGCGGCGGGGGTGCTGGCAATGAGCGCGGCGATTCTATAATTCCCTTTGGAGGGTGTGCGTGCGCAGCAGCAGTGTCTGCAGCAGCCGGCAGGGCACACTCCCTTGCTGCCCAACCCTTGCTGTTGTGTGGCGTGTGTGAGGGGCAAGTGTGTATGGGCGGCCACGCATGAGCCAGATGCATCTAGTATGAGGCGCATCCCAAGGCGCATCCCAACTGGCACTTGGTTGTGCTACAAAGCCCGCAAGTGAGAGGGCGTGCCTAGCAGCTGGGACACATGCTGATAGGCACGGTAGGGCGCCCTGCTTGAGACTGTTTGTACAAAATGTAGTGTGCTACTGTTCCCTTCATCTGTGAAGACAGGGCCACACAGCCAGGCATGCCCCCACAGTGCCACTCACCGTGGTAACCATTGGCTGGGGCCACCACGCCGCCAGTGGACCGTGACCTCTTTCCAGACACGGCCTGCCCGACCTGTGCGGTTACCAGGTGCAGCGGCTAAGCGCAGTGAGGGAGTGGCAAGGGACTGGGGGTGGGCATGCACGGCCGCACACATGCTGGCCCTCATATTATGCAACCTTGACTGGCAGTGGACAGCCTATCTATCCAGGCCTAAGGTTTTTCGTGAAGCCGGACAGCTGGTAAGGCTACAACATGATCGGCCGGCCAGGCTGAGCGGACCGATCTGGGATGAATCGCAGAGGCAGGCCCACAGCCGGCACAGCAGTGCACCTAGGGCACTGCCTACCTCTAGCACACTGTCCAGGCTGCGCTTGGTGCCAGTAGAGACGCTCTTAAGCGGGCCAGCCTCTGGCAGCTTGGCGTGCACCTCGCACAGATGCGCCTGAGCCCGCAGCAGGTCTGCTTCTTGCAAGTATCCTTTCTGAAAGGCCTCCTCAGGCTTGAGGCACACCACGGGTGCGGCTTCTTCGCTAGCGTGCTTCTTGCATCCGCTGATGAGCGTGCCATCATCCAACCTCAGAGCAAAGCTGAAGCGCTTGGAAGTAGCCACCATAGCTTGAAAATTTGGTATATAACAAGCGTACGGGGCCTAGCAGGCCGCCCAAGGTGTGGGGCAAGAAGGGGGCTGTGCTGGGGAAACTTGAAAATGAGGGTCCAGCCGGCAAGCGGCGCGTTCTTATATCCAAACGAGCCATTTGACCCCGGCTTATTGGGTAATGCTGGAGGGGACGGTTCTGCACTAGCGCCGCTGCGCATTCCACATGCACGCATATATTGCTTCAAGGAATATCAGCCCGTTGCGCGGGCCAACGTCGCTGGCGGGGTGTGATCGGGAAGGTCAAGTAGCCTTGGCTTGCAAGCTACCCTATGTTGCCAAAGGTAGTACTGTCAAGATATTTACTATAACTGGGCCGGTGCATCCGTGGCAAACCTACCACTGAACAACAAAACTGCCCAAACCACTGCCTACATCAGCTGTCACTGTCGAACTACCACCCCGAACACCAATACACAAACGTGGGAAATTAGATAACACGTAAAAAGCCCTGGTGCCCTGCGCTGCTGAATGGGCCATTGTGGCCAAGCCGGCCGCTCGCCACCTATCCACCTCTCGCCATCTAACGCTGGGCTCCCAGACCCAGCCCCTTGGCCCGCCGTGACGCACGCAGCGGCTCCGCCCTGCCCTGCCCCTCACGCCCCAGCCCGCTGCCCTCTCCGCCAAAGCCCCACTTGGCCAGCAGCCGCGACCCGATGCCCGTAGTGTGGCGCTCAAAGTAGCCATAGTCCCCAGCCACAAGGCCCGCTGGGCCATCATCCACTACCTCTTCACTAGGCAGCGGCGGCTGCTGCTGCTCCCGCCGCTGCTGGGTTGTCCTGCTCCTTCCCTTCTTGCTCTCCTTGCCTCGGCGGCCTCCGGGTTGCAACTGCGTCCCAAGAGACAAGGACGGCACTGCATCGTCCTGCAACGCTGAATCTGAATCCCGAGCCACAGCTGCCTCTGCTACTGTACCGCCGCGGCATTGGCGCGACCGCTGCCGCGCCAGCTTGCGCTGCTGCGACCGTGATAGCATGGGGCTGAGCGGCGACAAGTCAGCGGTGGGCACCTCAGCCTCCGCTTCAAAACCATCATCACTGTCTCCATGGGGGCCTGCAAGGAGGGTACAAATTGAGGTCCCATCCGTGATAGGAAACCTTCTAAAAACCTTGTAAACACAGCATGTTATTATTGGCGCTGTCCTCTTTCACAATGGGCAACTGCGCAGCATGCACACATAACTTAACATACAGGCACGGAGTACTGCTTGAATTCTGAGCACAACAACCTGCTGAAGAGGTACACTCACAGTTTGCCCAGCAGCCCGCTCAGCAACCCCCCAGAGCGTGGTCCCACACGCGGGCTTCCACACGCCCCTTCTCAGAAAACCAGCAACACTGGGCTACCTGCTTCAGACCACGAGGGACCACACATACCGTCTGAACGCTACGCTTCTTGTGAAAAGAAGGAGGCCACACACTCACTTGCCAGAGGCGCGCCAAAAACCTGGGGCCCAACTCCCAAAGCCAGCCCCAGCCCCAGCAGCCGGCCGGCGTTGGTTAGGCCCTCGCCCGGGCCCGCACCCTGCACCGCTGGCGGCGCCGCTGCCCCAGCTCTTAAGCCCAGCAGACCGCTGGAGCTGACCCTGCAGATTCCACTCAAGAGTGTTTTGTTAAGGGTCTAGATAGGAGGCTGTGGCACTCAAGAATGATAGCGGAGGGAGATCACGCCAGGCTGGCGCCCGGGAGTGTCCCCTCCGTTGCCACGGAGCAAACATTGTTGGCCGGGGGTTCGCAGTGAGCAGCTGGCATATGAGTGCTCGAGCGGTGCGCATAGGTGGACAGCAGCCAGCGACCCTGGCTGCCAAAGACCGCCCCCTGAGCCACACAACTTGTGTATTTCTGTGCCTGGACCGGGGCAGGCTTCCTGCGCCACAGAGGCTCCCATGGGAGGGTGAGCCAAACAATGCCTGCCCCATTAAGATGTTGTCCGCCTTGCCTTGTGTAGGTTGCTTGCCGGCTGCCCAGCCCAGGATGGGAGCCGCCCTCCTCCCCCCACGCAGCTGCCGCCTCCTCCTCGCTCTCGCTACCGCTCCGGTCTTCATACACCTCCAGCAACTCCACTTGCGCACTGCTAGCAGCAGCTGCTGCTGCCGCTGCTGGCTCGTCTCCTGGCTGCCAGCCTACGGCTGGGGCTCCTGCTGCCAGGGGTGCTGCGCCAAAACCGAGGCCAGCCGCTGGGGCGGCGCCAGCAGCCACGCTGCCAAGGCCAGCCGTGTGGGGGGGCCACCCCGAGACTCCCTCCATGTTCTCTGCCAGCTGTGGCGGCTGCTGCTGCGGCTGCTGGGAAGGCCCGTCTGGGGGTGCGGAAGCCAGCACAGCGTCGCTGTCAGGGGGCGGGGCGCGAGGGGACAGCATGGGCCCTGCTGCCAGGACCACTTCAACGGAGTCGTCAGGGTTGATGGCGCCGCCGGAGATGAAGGACACCCGCCGCGGCGGCCTGTGCGACCGCTTCTTCTTGGCTGCAAGCGCCAGGCAGACACCGTTGGCATTTTCTGTTATATACTTCAAATGCTTGGACGGCTACTTCTCCAAGCGGCTTCCCTCCCTGGTTCTACCAGATACTGCAGAACGCGACTGCCCACCCACCCACCGCAGTTTGGTGCCGTCAACCCCCACAAGTCCCACACCCTCAGGCCAACAGCCAGTATGCACCCTGCTCGCCTGGGTGGGGCCTGCTGCGGCACATACATCTCCACTTCCGTCTCCCCTCCACCGACTCCTTCCCCCACTCTTCATTGCCACCACCAACGGCCCCCTCCACCTCACCTTTCTGCGCGGTGGCAGCTGCCGCCTCGGGCCCCCCAGCCACACCAGCGCCAGCCCCACCGCGTGACCCCCTCATGCCCGCCCAGCGCCCCCTGCCGCTGCCGCCAGCGGCGGCGCCCGCCGCGCCGCCGCCCCTGCTGGCCGCCGCGGCCGCGGCTGCTGCCGGGCCGGCCATGAGTGCGGTGCCGTTCAGCTCGTAGGCGACTTGGGCTGCCAGCATGTGGCCCACTTGCAGCAGGGCCTCGCCTTGGGGCAGGGCCGACCGCTCAGTCACGTTTGCCTACGCAGAGTCAGCCAAGCACGGGAGTTGTATGGTGCTGTGGGCAAAGCAAATCGCCTCCATACTCCACCCACCCTGTGGTACCCCGGCAGCAGCGTCTAGAAGGGGAAGGCTTTCCAACCCCGCCACCATGGCTCGCCAGCAGGCCGCTGGCTCCCACATTTACTAGCAACACCTTCACCAGTTGGGTAAGATGGTCAGCCCCTGCCACCACGCGTCCGGCCAAACTCTCCGCCTGCTACTGCTGCCCTGGCTGCAGCCACAGGTAGGCGCGTGCTGCACCACCACCACCGCCAGGTCTTTTCCCCCCTTTCTCACCACCACAAACTTCATCTTGGAGGAGCCCTGCAGCCCCGCCGTGACCCCATACAGCGCCGCCAGCCGCTGCACCGCCTTGCACTCGTGCTTGCCCATGGGGGGAAAGGCCTGCAAGGTGGGGGCGCGACATGTGTAGGCAGGTGGGCGGCAGTGCATAGGGTGCAGCTCTCACACACTAAGCACGCACAGGAGAAGACAGCCCCCGTGCTTTTTTGTGTACAAGGCCCGGGGTCAGGTACCAGGGAGACCCCTGCCAGGCAGCTAGGAGGTATGCTGGAGGAATGCATAGGCAAAGCAGGCTCTTATGGTGGAAACAGATTTGCCAGACCCGCTGTGTCTATCCGGGAGCAGAACGCCGGGCCCAGGTGCATTGCTGGCCACTATCGCCTGCTGTCAGGCGCGTTGACCACCCAACTGCCGGTCCGCCCAAGGGTGGTGTGGTGCAGCCAGCTACCCGGCTGCCCCTTACAAGCATGCGTCGCTGTGACTCGAGACCCTAACCAGGACAGCTGCAGCCATCCAGCACTCGCAGCTGCATAAGAGCACACCGCTCCCACCCCAACCCTGCCCAAGTCCTACTCGCCCCGCTTCTACCCCATGCTGTGCACGTGGCAGATCACAGCACAGCACAGCATGGGCCCTACAGCACAGCACAGCATGGGCCCACCTTCATGTCCCCCCGCCGCCCCACCAGGTCCTGCAGCTCCTTGTTGACCCAGGCCAGGTCAAACCCGCGCCCCGCCGCCCGCGCCGCACGCTTTGCCGTGATGCGCTCCCGCCGCAGCTGCGCCTTCTCGCCTGCAGCCGGCATGGGAAAGTAACCCTCAAGGATCACATGAAGTCAGAAATATCGACCATAGCCCTGTGCTGCAAGTCCTGCCAAGGCCTAGCAGACAAAACAGGGCAACGTGTCGACCCCGATTCGACAGGCGTCCAGCACCCTCCCCCACATCCCCCACCTACCCACCCACTCACCATCACCCCAACCACCACCACCACCAGCAAGCCCTCCTTGCTCCCCAGCCACTGTACCTGGCGCCAGCTTGCCTCCTTTGGCGCCCCTGACAGCAGACTTGTGCTGCTTCTTGCCACCCGTATTCGGCTTCTGCTGCCGCTGCCCGGGCAGAGGCGGCGGCCGGAACCTGGCTTGCACGGGGAAGCTGCACATGCACACACCGCAGCCCACCACATCACATGTGGCACCCCACGGGCCGCGCCACTGTCGCTCCAGCCAGTCCACCGGAGCGCGCACTTCATGCCAGCTGCACATGTACCATACCCCCAGGGGCCACAGCTACGATATCAAATCAATGGCAGCTTCATCCTTGTTCCATGGCGTGGCCTCTCCAGCGCTTCCCCGCCGCCGGGGGCTCCCTGCAAGCACAGGGACCGCCAGCGGACAGTGTTTTTCAGCCCGTGAACTCACCGCTGCTCCAAGCTCAGGCCCTCCAGCTCTTCCGCTGTCAGCACGCCCGGCTGGGGGGCTGCCCCCGGGGCGTCAGCACCAACCCCAGCGCCCCCCTCCCCTTTGCTGCTGCCGCTGCCGCCGCCTCCACTGTCAGAGCTGCCATAGCCCAGGCCGGCGTGCTCGCCCATGCCATCCCTGTCATCGCTGTCACTGTCACTGTTACTGTCACTGCTGCCGGAGGAGGAGGAGGAGTCGCTGTCTGTGTCTGCCTCGCTGTCGCTGCTGCTAAGTGAGCTGGTGAGGTCACTATCGTCACTGGGGCTGCTGACATCGATGCCTGCACGCAGGTCCAGCCGTGATAACCAATTCCCACCCTATCCCTGCTTGACACCTAGGGTAAGAAGAAGGTGAGAGATTGTGAAGCAGGGCACAGGTCAGAGGGCGCAAAGTACACACACATACA
>BBXU01001783.1:0-10576 GCA_001598975.1 Parachlorella kessleri
GTACACAAGGGCAAGCACTGGTGTACTGCTCCGTTGTGATCGTCCTGTCGGAGGGGCGCCTCGTCTGGTGGGTAGGAGTTGGCACGACTGCACAGCGTTACAGATGCTGACCTCCACACAGGAGGGCGTTGGGGGGGGGGGGGGGGGGGGCGGGCAAGGACCAGCTGGCCTGCAGGCTCTCAGGGAACACGCTCATATCAACCGGGTTGATTTTGTGCCCCTGCAGGACGTGTTCTTGCACAAACGTGCAAGCTGGCTGCGCAGCGCGCAAATGGCAGAGCGGCAGCAGTTGCAGTGCCAGCAGAGATGCAAAGGCCCCACGGTGGCGTTAACAGCAACAGCAGAACGAGCAGCTGAAAGACTTGGCGGTGCTCAGTGCAGCGGCAAAGCCCATGCGCCAGCAGTAGGGGCGCGCGTGCAAACGCCTGAGCGAGGTTTTGGTGGAGGCTTGGCAGGTGCATATCAACCAAGGGAGGACTCTGAGGGAGTCTCTGACGCGCAGGCACAGGTGGAGAGAAGGCAAGAGGTGTGTCAAAGAGAAAGAGAGTGTAATCTGTGTTCTGGACAAGAACGCCCCAAGTGCGCTGTAAGCCAGTGACCTAATGGGCGCCCATACAACATGGTGCAATTCTGCTGGGGCTTGTAGGTGCTTATCGTGAGAATGGGAGGTGGTAGGATGGTTTGTGTTGCAGTTTGGTGCAGGCCTGCCAGCCTCGGCTTTCCACACAACAGGCTGGACACCCAGGCGCGCGTGCTTGGCTAGAATCTTACTATCTAATGTACACACCATCACCGATGTTACAGAACTTAGTGCCTTTGGTTATCGTACCATTCTTGTACTGCTCAGATCTTGTAAGAGCCCATCCATGGAGGTCACCAAAATGTATTTTTTGGCTACATAGCCAGAACCCGTCAAGTACCGTACTGGCAGAGCAACTCCAACAAGAAGCGACAGATCTTAACAATCAGCTCATTAACCTCGCCAGGTGCTCATCCATCGCCATGTTCAATGAAAGACCCATTAGCAAAAGCTTGGGCAAGCAATGCCCCAGAGCTGCACTTGCCAGGCGATAGAAAGCAACCCTGTCAGAACAGTTTCCCTATAACTTTTCACATTTCGCCGTCCCTGCCACCAAAGGAAGGCAGGACACAGAGCATAACCAGGCAAGAGAGGCACATTCCGCATCCAGCCCTGTCAGTCCCCCTGTCAGTCCAGCTCAACTCTCACTCCCTGTTCGCACTACCTGCCACCCACGCTAATAACCGCATACAGCCCTGGCAGCTGAGTCACCAACACCACATACATGCATGCCGTAACAGGACCACTGTCAGTGTTTCATAGCAAGGGCTGACGCAGTAGTTAAATAAGCTGTTGCAGCCTGCGCTTGTCAACCTCGACAGCCAACTCTGCAAGCACTTGCGCCCCCGCTACCCACTCCCCCGCCAGCAGAACCTGAAATGGTACAACCTGCAGCCCTTTCAGAGCATCATGCAGCCCCTTCACAACAGATGCCAGGCGGACGTCACGCTTATGGACCTCCTTGCTGCTTCTGGGGTTCAGGGCCTGCTCAAGGCTGCGGGCTGCTGCCTTGAGCGAGGGCCGGCCAGGTCTGGCTGTCGCAACGGCAGCTGAAAGCAGCGCGACCTTGCTGCGGTAGCAAGCTGCGTTCACATGGTCGCCCAGCAGCTGCTCACGCTCTTGTGGCAGCACCTTTTTGAAACCCGACTTCACATGTGCCACTGACTCGTCCGGGAAGGTTTGGCACAGATCCGTCATGTACGATGCACAGCTAGTGGCTGCAAAGACCGAGCTACTGCACAGGATCGTGCTAACGTTGCTGCCCATGGCAGCTTCGGCCACTGCTGTGAACACAGAGGGCGCGAAGCACTCATGGCCTGGCAGTGAGAAGGCTGTCAGCCGCATAATGCCTGAAGTGATGCCTGGGCGGCCCAGCAGGCGAAGGCACTCGGCAATGCCAGCCTCTGTCGCCCGCCTAACAGACTCCCCTGCGAACCCGATGTCGTCACCCTGAGTCAGTGTGCTCTCCGCCACCGCTACACCCCGGCTCAAGACATAGCTTGCTCGCAAAAAGCACCCAACAATACAACCGTCTCTCTGCAGCAGGGAAGGTTGAGGCACTCCAGTTAGTCCAATCAGGGATGCGTTTGTGCGGCAAGTGTAAAAGATGCCAGTGCCATTGAATGGTGTGAGGGCCTGACTGGTGAAGTTCAAGGCACGCTGACATAGATGCAGCCATTGTGCAACAGTGCATCGCCACTTGCCGCAAAGATCTCTAATTGATAGCATGACGCCGAGGGGCACTTCAGCGCTGAAAGCGGTTCAAACGAAAACAACTGGAGGGACTCACCACAATGCTTTGAAGGCCGCCCATTACATCGTCCTGGGACTGTCCACTGGAAGGTTGCAGCAGCTCGACAAACTTAAGGCCTGGTGCAATATCAATAATGTCTTTTCCCAGACAACCCAGGTGCAGGGCATAGTGGTTGGCGCCAGTCCTGGCGTCTACCTTGATCATATGTGAGTTATCCTGCAAGTGTTGGTACGGCGCGGCTGTGAGGTCATCGGATTTCTCGGCTTGCCTCCCACCCACAGCTTCGTGTTGAAACAACTTCAAGAGGCTACACAGCTGGGCATCACTGCCAACAGGATATATCCGCTTGGCTGGCAGCCCAGGGCTGCGGTTTTCTACAATCACGGAGGAGACCCCAGTCCTTTGCCAATCCGGCTGCCCAGTCCCTTCACACCTTATGTCCAGGGATGTAAGATTCCATTTTGATAGCCGGTGTCTGGTGGCCGGCAATAACTACCACCATCTGCAGGCATACGAAGAAAAGATACTGCCATCCATATACCAAATCACAAAACTGAAGCGCCTACCATCACTGTGAAATGACGTTTCCAGTCCAGGCATTTCAAGCTGCGAAGGCACGCATTCGCTTCGTGTACAAAGCTGGCATGCGCTTGCGCAGCAAACAGCTCACCATAGCATAGATAGTAGGATCTCCGCTACAAAGGTATTGCGGAAGCAGACGGCCAAGGGCTTTTGCCAGGTCAGCCTGCAAGCCATGTACCAACTTGCTATGTCCAGTTGCCTGCTTCCCAGACTGCAATGCATCAAACCGCCTGCCGAAGCTCACCTCCTGGGCGCCGTTAGTCTCCCTGGCCCGTTGAGGGTCAGCTGCACTCTCGCAGCTTGTCTTGGGGCAGGTCCCAAGCGCAGACTTCCCCTGCAGCAAGGTACTTGCTTGCCCAAGCAGGCTGTTGCAAAAAGAAGAATCACTACAGAGCTCAACGACGGGAGCAACACTGCAAATCAAGAATTTACCTGGCACGACCACATACCCCACCTGACTGTTGTCTAGGTGGCGCAGGCTCCCAGTCACATCTAACAAGCCCTCCTCACCAGTCAGCTGGACTTGCCCACTGCATGTGATGCTTGTAGCCAATGGAGACTGCAGCAGCATGAGAAAGACATGTATGGACATGAAAGGAATATATGTCTGTCACACGGTTACCTCTTACCCACCACCACAGATGCAGTTTCCCAGCTTGCCGAGACCCTTGATTGCAACAGAATTGATCCCAACACAGGACTTCAGGGATGCACTGGCAGTGAGATGGGCTCAACTACTGGCAATACCCTTAGGCCAGCTGCCGGCTGTAAGTAGCACTAGTGTCATCAGGCACCACAGACTTTACCTAGCAGCCACCCCATAAAGTCTGCTCACCATGCTGGCTGCTGTCCTTGCCGCGGTAAGCATGCCAAAAAATGATACTCTCTTCGCTGTCGCTGGAGGTTTATTGTGCGGGGGGGGCGGCGCTGACTGCAAAGGGAGAGCTTCACTGCCATCCAGTGCTCCTTTCTCCCACTGAGCACGCACATCGTGCACATCACGCTGCCCCTGCCCGTGAAGAGGTGAATTGTGATCCTCCGCTGCACATTCAGGAGTGTGCTGGTGGTTGTCTGCGGCTGCGCTCGATGAGTTATCCTGATGCTCTGTGCTGGCTGTCTCGCAGCTGGTGCTGCACCCAGCTGCCTCGCCGCCAACAGACACTGACGCACACAGGCCAGAAATGCTGGCACCCACACTCGCTTCGCCCTCATCCTCCTGTACTGTCTGGTATGGAACAAAGGCACGATGTGGCCGGGAAGGAGGCAGGTCGTTCTCATTTGTGCCAAGGGGTCAGTACCACAGCAGGGCGGCTGACAAAAGAATGAATAGAAATGGTCACACAAACATGTGTATCACATTAGGCTCCGGAAATCTACAGGTGTCTGTATATTTGCTTCTAAGCTTCCCAGTGAAAACAACAGGCCTTGCACCTTGCTGCCCATGCAACCACACCATCACCAACACATATGCCGCACCTTGAAGGACGCAGGTGGAGTGGCAAAATGTGTCATGAGATTGCGGCCAGGGGCCTGTCCATAGGAGGGATTGCTCCCATACCCCTGCATGCTGCCAGACTGCAAGCTTAGAGGATGGTACTCAAACCCTGGCATGAACATCCAAAGCAGGATCGTGTAAACAAGCTCACCACCTGCTGCTTTCACAACAATCAAGATGTCCGACACTGCTTGCAGCTCTGGCCATTGATAGGGATTAACCGCCAAGGACTGGATGCACAAGCAAGGGACACGGACTTGCCAGTGACAAGCGGCCAGGGCTTGGGTCAGGCTCCTGCAGACTCTTTAGGTAAGGTTATCTCTCCATTGACGATAACATGTTCGCTAAGCAAGGACTCAAGCAAGACGAGTTACTGCCAAAGTCGACCAGGAATGGCACACACAATGCACCCAGCACACTGCATGTCTTACCTCATCGATGTAAGTTGTAAGCTGGTGCGTGGCCATTTTCCTCACCTGCAGGACTCCACTGTTGGAGCACTCACACCTAGCGCTTGGAAGGCTGCTGACACAACACCAGACACCCGTACCCGTCGTCAGCGGTGCTTCAATTCAGCCCAGTACTCACCGACTTCTTCATGGTTGTTAACGACACCCGAGCTTCTGACGATAGCACATGCTGCCCAGGTGAGGCCGGCAAGCACAGGTTCTTCGCATCCTCACGCGCCTTAGCGGCTGCTGATGCATCACTGCTTAATAAACCTGCTAATGTTCTTTGATACGTCTGCAAAGGTATATGACCAAGTTGAAGCGCTTTTCTAAGACCAAAACACAGTTGGCTTCAACGCATAGACTTGGCACTGTTCTATGTGGTTGAGGGCAGCTAGCGTCAGGCTGCGCACCTCTATTAAATCGTCCTTCTCTTCAACTAGCTCTTCATAGTTATGAACTTCCTGGCAAAGTGTCAGCGTGCACACTACAGTCAACCTCCCGGCAGCAGCATTCTGTGGCCAATTTGGAGGAAAAGCTTCAGAAAGCAGACACCGGTGCCCACCAGCTCCAGAAGCTCGCATCTTTCCTTATAAAACTCGAGATCCTGCTGCGCCATCCAATGGCTTAGTTGAGCTAATAGGATGTCTTGAAATGGTTTGGAAGAGGTTGCTTGCCGTCCACTTCGGGAAATTTAGAGTTTTCGCAAACTTTTAGTAGTACTCACGCAATGCCTGCCGCGGGATGCGAAGTGCTGGCCAATAACTTGCCCTGGTTCAACACAAAAGGGTTCATCGGTTGCTACCCAGCACACAAGGGCAGTCAGAGATCAGGCTCGTGATCTTCCACATCAACCATCATGACCTCAACGTGCTGTTGACCCGCTACTAGTGGATCTGTTATGTCACAGTGGGTCTCGGTCATGATGGGCGGGGAACGGGTGGACAGCAGCTCTGGTGTCGGCCCGCCTTGGGCCGCCGCATGTCGTGTTCTTCGGACTGCAAAACGAAAGTTTGCCACTGATGATCGTGCCAGTCTGTAGTAAGGGTAAGTGCAGCATGCAGGATGAGCCTGGGCCGTTAGGGTCGTGCAAGGCGGTGGGGTCGTGCAAGGCGGGCTTGCTTGCGAACCCTGCGCAGGCTGGGTACACAACTTGTAGCCTGTCGTCGGTGCTCCTGGTGCAGATGAAAAAGACGCACTCTGCCAGAAACCTGGCTTCCACTCCTCTGCGGTTTGACTACTGGTGGGTCGAGCTAAAACAGAGCTGTGTTGGAGCTGGTGAGTGGAGCTAAGCTGTGCAGTTTCATCACCGGTTGGGCAGGATGAAATGTCTACCCCTTCAATTGGCATGTAATTCAGCAGTTTGACCTGCTTTCAGATGGAAATGCAAGGTCGACGCTTTCATTTGACTGTTGCAGCGAGCCAGGTTTGATGTGCTGTGTCGTCACCGTGCTCGCGAACACTAGCGAGTGAGGACATGCGGCTCTGCGACTCAGAAAACTACTGACCATCCTGCTGCCACAGGCGCTGGTGTATTAGTTGAGGAAAGGAACATTTGTCACATAGCTACTGGCGGTGCAGCCCAGGGCGAAGAGTAGTGCACAAGGAGTGGTGCCTATCCTGGGTGAGGGAAGCGGGGCATGAAGGCCATATACAAAGTACTTGGGGCCAAACAGGATCGTGCGGGAACATTCTGCCATGCCGATGGCATCCTTTTTTGAATTCTCATATTTGTGTGCTGGTGCATGGTGCTAGTAGGGTGGCAGGCAGTGCAAACAGGGGAGGTATGGGTAAACTGATCTGCTAGGGCTGGCTGCTCTGTGGATTGCATGGACATGGCTGTTGATGCCTCCGTGACTCATAAGGAAGATGCTTGTACAAGCATGTCTTAAATCTCAGCGCCTTGTCAAGATGTGACCGTGAGGCAGTAAGAGCTGAAGCGGCAGCGCTGTTGTGGCTCGCCACTACATGCAAAAACCATTGGAGTGGAAGCAATCAAGTTCACAGGACCTGCGAAAGGGTGCTTCCTGCAGTGCATGGTTAAGGGTTTGCCACGATAACTCGCTCTTCTGTGCTGGCATTGGTGGCAGTGTACCCAATGTTTAAAAAAGCCGTGATATGGTGATATGTAGGCACAACTGGGAACTGCGTCTGAAGGATTTTGTAGAGAAGCCTCAGGCTAACAGAAGACAAACCGTGTTATCATTTTGATATTCTGTCAAAACATGGTCATTCTAAAGTCCCGTCAAAACAAGGCAAAAGGGTGCTATTTCAAAACGAAAAGCAATATAATGCCTTTCTGTGATGGCCCATCCCGGGCCCCCCGACTCACTCTTGCTGAACCCAACAAATTGTTATCCAGATGGCACACACTCCTCAAGTCTGGTGATCAGGCCACCTTAATAGCCTTCAGTTACTCAATTGACAAAAGGCCTCCGCAATTTGGGGGCAGCACGCTGTGAAGTACCTGGGTTGCTGCTTGCTGGACGCCTGCAAGACACAGACAATGTTACACTTGCTGCAGATCGTTGCAAAGCATGTCCATGCCAAGGTTGTCATGTCCTGTCGTACATATTCCATCAGACACAGGTTAAGGTCTATGCGATTACAAGCGGGCCACACTGCGCGGTAGTCAGTGAGCGCAGCAGCCAGCAGCACTCACTCTGGCAGCGTGGTAGGGCGACCAGTAGTAGCCTTGGACTTGGGTGTAGAAAAATCTCCGGACATTCCGGCACCAGTTTTGCGCATGGCCATGGCTGCAGAATTCTTGGATGTGGCTGCTACAGTTGCAGAGGTGTTGGGCATGATTGGGCGCTGTGCCCTTACAGGGGCATCAGTTGACCGCGTCCTGCATGCATGACAACTCTTGGCTTTGCTGGTCGATGATGCCCACATCCAGGCATGGTGGACATATGCAAAAGCAGAGTGTAGAGCCACATGAACCATATTTAAGCCGACACCCACTTGGTCTTGTTGTCCTTGGAATCCTCAGGCACTGAACGGCTCGACTCCCTTGTGTTGCTTGGCCGCCTGAAGAATGAAAGGATGTATTTAGTGAAAGATGGGAGGAAAGCTGTGGATTTAAGTTCAGCACTTCACAGCGAAGGGCCTTTCATGCAAGCAGCCAGCTGCGAGAGGGTAAGGTCCTTACATAACAGCAGACAGGTCGCGAGAGGAGCAGCGCGGTGAGGCAGGTGCTCCTGATTGGGGGGATGCAGCCCTGCAAGTCACATGAAAGGACTTAGAAGTGTGTAGAGTAGCAATGTCTCCCAATATACAACACAAAACAGTAGGGAATGCAGGATGACCAAACATCCTACATGGGAGGCAGGTGAAGCACAGGATCAAGTTGGGCAGAAGGCCTACCTTGTGTTTATCTTACGACATGTTAGCTCGCCCACGCTACAGGTGCCCGCAGCAGAAACCCCGAGGCCCTTATCAGCCTGCACAACGAAATGGCTTGGCTCAAAGACAGCCCAGTAACACTCTTCAGAGTTTCTCACACACTTACGGCCTTTCCCAGCCACGCACCAGAAGTTTCATTATTGTCTCCACTTGCTGCTTGACTCCCTGGACTTCTGCCTGCATTGTCTGCTTGACTCCCTGGACTTCTGCCTCAATTGCCTGCAATGCCAATGGAAAAACTTCAGTTTGGCATGCGTGGCTGCGGTGGCTGAGGTGGCTGAGGTGGCATGCGTGCTGTGCACACCATCATGGCCAGTGTTGCAGTAAAGTGCCATGGTAGCAGATGCGAACGAACCAGATCCCCACACCACCAGCACACCGCCCCAGCAGCCTTCATTGACAATCACTCACCTCCGCCCGGGCGGTGTTGCCAGCATTATAAATACTTTCCAAAGACATATTGGCCGGTCCTGTGCCCAATAACGCTGTGTGCACAGCTGTGCAGACCGCAAGACAGTCATACAGCCCTGGGGCCACCTTGTCAACCCCTCGAAGTTCTAGGAACTGACGAATCTGAGACATGGCAGCCGTGGATTGTTGCACGACGGCTTGCAAGGCCGGCAAGAGCATGCCGCTGCCTGCTAGCGCAGCCTGAAGGCGCCCATTGGCATAGTAAGCTGTACAGGCACGTGTTGCCTCAGAGGAGAAGAGCAGCAATGGCCCAAAGTTGCTGCGGTAGCTTCTGGTAATAGCCAGATCTAGCAACCTGCGCAGCAACAATGAAGTAGTGACAGGTACCAAGGAGCAAGCCAGAACCCGTAAGGATGGTACAAAGCAGAAGAGGTTGCCTGGTGACAAGGAGGCCAGAGTCGTGCCACTTACTTCGGGATACTGAAGTTTGCCAGCAGAGCCTGTACCAGGGCACGGTGCGCCGCCGGGAACTCGTCATCTTTAGTAAGTGCTTGCAGGGTTTGAAGAGCGTCCTGGCTGCAGTTTCTGAATCGCTGTAGCTCTTTGGTGCCACGCTCCAGGAGGCCTTTGATGGTGTTGAGCTGTTGCCGCAAGGCTGTAACCTGCTTTGCTGGCAGCTTGAGGGTCTGCAAAATGTCAATGGTGCAGCAAACATGAAGTGTGAACAACGTGCGAGCACTGCACAGCACTTCATCACAAGGGCAAAGCATCTGCACCACCCCCACCTGGCAACTCACCTCTACGTCTATGCAAACTTCGTCCAACACGCGGATGAGTATCTTGCCACTGTACAAGCACGCCAGGCAGACCGCCTCACTGCTCCTCCTGTCCAAGTCCAGAGCCCATCCCACGGACGCAGCATTGGCTCCGTTCTGCAGGAGGTCCTCAACCTGCACCGATAGCCATGCTCCAATTCAGCAGCAATTTGTGGCCATAAAGAGGACTTTAGACAGACCAAATCTTACCCTCTCGACGAGGAACTCTGGATCCAGATGGAGCAGAAGCTTGTGAAGCTCCAGCGCTTTCTCCAGGAGGGCACGCAGGTCCCCCGCGGGCAGGGCCTCAAGCAACCCGACTATGCGGGGCTTTAAAGCTTTGAGTTGCTTGTTGAAGTTTACCTGATGCTGGCTGAGCTCCGACACAGCGGCCATAGCAGCGTGTCGCAGAGGAACCGGTTAAAAACTTAAAATGTGGTGTATTAGGAGGATCCTTATTTGTGCTCAGAGTGGCTCCAGGCCGCGTGTAGTCACTGCTTACATCAAGCGCGCAAGCGGAGTATGCTCCATCCTGCAGGCTCTCCATTCTGCTCCTGTAGTCAGATACCACCTCTTGGTGTGTTAGCTCATCCTGGTTGTCTGGTTGGGAGAGGGCGCTGATCACCCTAGCGTGACCCCATAATACGGTACCAGACCAAGTTGCTGTACGCTTGACGCCAGGGCCAAATGGGGGCTGCCAACGGCCGTTGGTTTCGAGGCCCCGCACTTATCAAGGATGGGTTTTCCGTTGGTAGAGATCAAGCACAGCAGCACCAGAGTCGGTTTGGTGGACAGCCAGGGTCATGGGTTGAACAAACAGGCCCCTGGGTACTTTGGCTGGTAGCTTTGATGATGCACTTAAGCAGCGCTGCTCTTTCGCTTATCTTTGTTGTCTTTGTACGTACAAAGACGTATACGCGGCCACTTTCCAGGAGGCGATCAGGGCAGTCACGACCGCATCGCCACAACACTCGCCATGCCCAAGAAAAATTGACCAGAGCCCAACAAACCAGCACGCTATAGCCATCTGTGGTGTCCTGGCACATGTTGGGGCAACAGCATCCTTGCTCAGACAGAAAAACCCAC